>JAQGBX010002303.1:0-20969 GCA_034698745.1 Megaphyllum sjaelandicum | reverse complement strand
ATTTACGAGCCCACCTCAGATAAGTAGAACAATGAAATTCCACTGTAAAATCGTAGTGCTTTGTTTAGGGGGCATTATGTGTTACTTAGAACATTTGATATGAACTACACTATACTGTACATTACAGGTACAGTGTATCTCCATAAACTTCGCCATATGGCTCAGATAATGCCCGAAATGAATGATACTAAAAAAGTTGAAAATTCAGCACAGTTTCTGGGACACTATCAAATTCGTTTGGTGAATGCCAAAATATTTGTCAACATTACAATCTCAAAATGGGAATATGCAATATTTTCAGAAAATTTACGAACAATGTTAACTTTCCATTAGCTTTTTTTCCCTTTGTACGTCAAATAATGCATGGACCTTGCAGATTTCGTCAGCATGCATATATCACGTGACCATTCATTCATTCCATTGGAGAAAATTACCCCGAGGGACGTTCTTTTAGGTGTTGATTCGATGTAAATCTCGACAATGTCTTCCGAATATCTTGTGAATTTGCCTGCAGTCTAAGATCGTGATGTTTCAGCATTAGTGACCAATTATTTTGCCAATTTACCAGTTTATTAATCAATTAATTTGGAAGACTCACAAAAACAAAACAAAACGTCAGTGGCTTGCAGACAGTGAACTATTCTCAAACAGTCCCACCCCAAACAACCACTGTCTAGACACTGAATAATCACGTCTAAAACAGAAATTTTAAATAACAAAATTCTATGATAAAATAAAAGTAAATTCTATGTGACAACAACCTATACCATATGGCATTTGTTTGCTGACAGTTAATTGGGTACCGAGTTGAATTGAAGATACTGTCTTTACCACTGTCGATCAGGACATTGTCTTCGTGTAAACAGATATACTACGAACACAAAACTAGGGGTATGTCTAAAATAGCAATTCTAACAGCAATGCGGCAAGTTCTTTCAGAAGTTCGTCCAAGGTTGAACCACGTGCAGATGGGCAATGACCCAAACTTGGCACTTCGGGAAAGTCGTTACTCTTTTAATCTTTTTAAGCGTAAAGAATCATCCGCGCTTCGTAAAATATTCGAACAAAACAAAATTTAAAATCTCCGAAAATATAAAAGTTTGAATTAAGCAAAGGGCGATATGGAACGCCGCGCTTTTTTCGTTCCATTTTTCAACTTCAACTTACCTTGTAGATGCTCTCCACAAGTTTTCCGGTCTCTTCACTATCCATCATATTGTGTGTCATTGAACCATAACCCGAACGGAACACTTTTTGGCAACAACTACAAGTTTTCTAAACAGCGCAACAAATTCCGCGAGAAAACTAACGCGAACTTTCCCGGCAAGCAGCCACCAACCAGGCTCCGAACACGACCACTGAAACACGAACGTCCGTACCGCTCTACGCTCGCTCAACGAATAGAACATCAGCCTAGGAATGGCCGCCTGAGGGCGCTGCATTCCAAGCCCACGATCTGTAGCCGCACTTTTCGAATCACTCAAATTTAATCTGACAAATCGTTTTTATCAATAGTTTTGTTCTTACTTCAATTTTGATCGGTTTTTTTTTTATCTGAGGCTTAAAACTATTTTTTTTTAACTTTTGTGAAATTGCTCAGTTACGTAATGGAGCGCGTGGCCGGACTATGTAGGACTATGAGTATTGAAGCGCCATCTATAAATGATGGCAGACAACCACGGCAACACTGTTTGGGCTTTTCGGTATATTTTTGTCCAAAGATTTCGTAGACACGAACAATATTTATATTTCATCATCAGTTATGATAAATGATGTGCAACAAGATAAAAAGGCGCCTTGAGATGTAATTTTCTTATACTTTGGCGCCACTGTACTTTTTGCAATGCCATGAACCCATCATTCCAGCGCATCTATTGTCCCAATTTGCCACGGGCAAATTATGAAATACAATTCACATTTTTGAAAAAAGTCACAAATTTAAAATCGCAAATTTTTAATAAAATTGTCAAGTTTTTAAAATAAAAGCCTCTACACTGTATCTATCTGCCTATCTGTCCTCATCCAGGCATCATCGCCGCCTGACCATGAGGATAGGGTGCGCCAAAAAGTTAAAAAAAAATTCGTATATTCGATGTAAATTACCCAAATTTGCACGACAATCCATTGTTCATCTGCTAATTTTGTTCAAATATGAGCGAATTTTGTTTCAAAATGTTCTTTTTTTTTTACAAATTTTAGAATTTTATTTAATAATTTGAGAATTTAAAAAAAATTGAATTGTCACACATCTGCGAATTTTGCACAAAATTGTGTATGGTTTTATTTTAAAAATTTGCGATATTAAATGTGTGACTGTTTTTTTTTAAATTTGATAATTCTATTTAAAAATTTACGAATTCTTTGCGAATTTATTTTCAATAAACTGCGATTTTTTTTACAAAAAATTGCGAAATTTCTCATAGATTTTAATTTGATAGCCTGGCCGGGTAACATGCCTAGCCATGCCAACATGTAAAATAACCACGTGAGAGAAAGTGCTAATGGGGCGAGGAAGTTGTATGTACAGCTGTAAATGTAAAATTGCGTAATTTTTTTTAACATTGACATTACCATGTTGTCCAGTTATAGTTTTGTGAGGTCATACTTTTCAAAACGCCACAAGTTACCAAAATCAGTCAACGCTAACTTAAGCCTGTTTGTTTACTCCGAACTTTGCAACACAATTGTTGAAACCTTGAGGGTTGTTTAAGAAATTTTATAAATATACACAGACTTATCTCTGAGTAAATTTGAACCATTGGTGATTTCACCTCCAACATCTTGAAATGGAATGTCAGTTGTTCCAAATTTTAGACAGGGAGTGCATAAGATGCTCCAATCTATATACTGTAAATAAAGAAGAGATGTATGTATGTGGCAGGTCGGCTGGAAATGTCCGATTAGATCATTAAAAAATGTCCGATTAATCTTTAACAAAATGTCCGACTAAATCGCCAAAAAATGTACAATCGATGACGTGATCAGAATTTTAGTAACGGTCCGGGCAATGCCGGGCTTTCAGCATTATGATTTGCATTATGATATACAAATTAATCAGGTTACAATAATGCATAATTAAAGAACCATGGGCAACTTCCGAAATTAATTTGAATTGTGTCTGTACAGCTCTGGAGAAGCCGGGTTTTCCGGCTTGTATTCGTATAAATGCATGTAGATATTCTATATTCAGTTTTCGTCGATGTAGTTTTGAATTTTTAAACTCACTTCGGCCCAAATATCGAGTTTACAAAACGGTGGTGGATTTATTCAAATACAAACTGTTGAAATTTGATAGAATACATTTATCTAAGTCAAATCTGCATAATACTAGGGCGTGAAAGTAAAACAAATCCCACCCAAATGAGTTTTAATGTCTTTTATAAGAAAATATTAAATAGCAAAACTCGTTTTGTTCGTTGTTTTGTTTTATGGGAATTGTTTGTTGTTTTATTTCTATTTCGTGCGTTTACGTTTTAAACGAGGTTAACGAGTGGAATAAGTTGTTCACCACTCCTTGAAAAAACACATTTATTTTAGGGTTGCAGACAATAATAATAAACAATGGTTAAATTAGGTTAATTACACAATAAATCTTGGTTTTTCTTGTTATTGATGAACATGTATCGTTTTTCGTCGACCTAACTGTCAATGGCGCAAGACGTCAAAATGTCCCTCCTTTTGATGTCATGTTTAGATATAAAATGACGTGATTTTTTGGTCATAAAACATAAATATATTTTGATCATAAAGACGCCATTTTTTGAACAAAAAGCGTGCTTTTTTGGTCAAAAATACATTATACTTTTAGACAATAAGGCATCATTTTTGGTCATAAAGACGTCTTTTATTGGACAAAAAAAACGTGATTATTTGATCAACAAAAACTACTTCATTTTTCTAGTCAATAAGGCGTCATTTTTGGACATAATGACGTCATTTATTTGTAACAAATACGTCATTTTTTAGTCAATAAGACGTCATTTATTTGTAAAATATAAAAAATTATTACTTGGTCAGAACGACCTACGTCAATTTCTGATCAATAAGATATCACTTTTGACCAGAAAATGACGACTTTATGGTTAGAAAATGTCTTGATAATCAACAAATGGTGTTGTTTTCTGGCGAAATATTGATTCAAAGCCGGAAATTTTGCGTCATTTTCCAAATACAGTTGAATCATATTCAAATGTAAAGTGAAATTGAAGTCTGGAGTTGCGATGTCAGATCTTTGTCATACTGCTAATCAAGTGGAAAAACAAATTGGCCTTGTTTCACCAAAACAGTGTAGAAATGACCTACTGTAAAGCCAGATGAATGAGGTTAGCAGTATGGCATTTCTGATAATCAACCCTGAAAACAAATATCAGTAACCTGTGTTGAAGTTCTGGGTTGAACCATCTGGTTCCAATCCATGAAATCAGAGCGAACATACTGAACATGATAAGATTACGAGCTAAATTCAGCTAATCTGTCATTCCTGAGTCCTGACATTATTGGGGTGACTACGAGCAACGTTTCAACGTGAATATATAGAAAACATCACTTATAACTCCACTATTTGTATCGTGTAACAATCACTGTTGAAACCGAGTGCTAGAAAATGTAGCAAAACCGCATACACGAATCAACATATTTACCCAATAAGCAGTGTGGAATTTCTTATGAGGCAATCAAAACCGGATATAACGAAACGCAAAAAGTGTCAAAATCGCTCCATTATGTATTAATGTCGCCTCATTCGATTGTTCCTAAAGTGTTTTACAAAAGGGCAGGGCATTTATTCGAAAATTGTTTTGTAGCAGAGAAAAGCACTTCATTTTTACACAATATTTTGCAAAATTTACCAATGATAATTTCGAAAATGCTGAAAATTAACATACAGAATTTTTTTTAAATTTCACAAAAAATAGCATGATATTTGTATCTGTTATTTGTATTTGTGTCTGTTGAAAATTGTGAAAATCTGTATTAAAAACAGTTGAAGATTTGTGCTCGGAAAATGTGGACAATTTTGTAAGTTTATCTTCGGAATAGGTTTAACATTTTCTAAATATCTCCTAGGAAAAAGCTTAAAATTTTGCTAGTTTATCCTGGAAAAAGTTATAAATTTTTCAATTTGTCCTCTGAATTAGGTGAACATTTTGCAAATGGATCCTGAGCCAAACACGTGAAAACATTAATTTTGGATTGTGACAACATTAATACCCCTGACTTTTCCAGACATTTTTAAGTTCCTCGAGTTTTCCAGACATTTTCTAGTTCCATGACTTAATTTCCAAGTTTTCCAGGTCTGGCAGAACCCTGCGTAATGATAAATCTATACCAATAGATCCTGAATGGAAAAATCTTCTGTCATTTGAACACCGCTTTCCCAAAACTACGCAAGAAAAGATAAGCCGATGTTTTAAATTTATTCTACTAAACTTACATTTACAATTTCAACTTAGAAACATCTAAAATCTGGAAGTTAAAGAAGCTCACCGTCTCTGAAGGCAAACAGATGTGCTAACATGGGTGTCGACAATGGGGAGCGGTGGTACTTTTGCTTCGAGTGAGAATTCTTAAAAATCCAATCAAGAAATCAAGAAAAAAATATCCCTAAAAATTAAAAAAAGAAAAAAAAAATAATAATCACGATCAAAAGGTGACGAATAAATTGTCCGTCACCCAAACCATTCACGGCACAAATTCAATAATACAGTAGAATAGTAAATGCGCCATGATAGGAGTAAAGGGAGTGAGACCGACAGCAATCATTATTGGCATGGACTCGTGCCAATTTCATTATTTTTACAGGCTATACATGCATTCTCCGTTTGGTGCAACCCACAGGGCCTGCCTTGCTTGCTAATTTACACACATGTACATCACAAAAAAATAAAAACTTGGTTTAGAGTGGGTCGCAGCAGGGTTTAGGGCACGTAGTGCACTCAAGCAACGCCCTACGTGCACAGCGCAATGTTTCGATGTCCAAAAGGCATGTTGAAAAGTCTTCAGAATATTAATCTGCGATTAAATATCACATCGTGCAATAGGAATACGAACGACATGACAAAATAAACTTTGGGTTTTAGCAGGAGAAAACTATTAAATTCCGAAATGATCACGAAAGGACCTGATTCTTCAGTACCATTCCAATCTCACAATTCATCAAAACCAGATAGAATGTAACATTGGGACTACAAAGATGCATCATTATGTTCGCATTGTACTAAATCTGATGCTACAAATTTGCTATTGGATATAACGAACGTTCAACAAGCTTTAAGTTCAATAATGTATTGAAACAAACGAAATTTTGCTGCCCAGATAAGAGTGTTCATTAAGTTTCCACAATCATTTTTTTTTAAACCGGCTGTATGGATTTCCACGAAATTTGTGGGATAAATTCTTCCATCATTCCTGAACATTCTTCGACATTTAAAACATTTTTCAAAAATTGCACGTGCTTAAAATTCAAAAGCAAAGATGGACTCCGAGGAGATGGTGGTTCAGCAGCAGTCTGCTATTCGTTTTTTTAATTTTCGAAGGCATTTCATGAGCAGAATGTGCGAAATGTTAAAGGTCCGAGTAATGTCCAAACATTTGGTCTCTGTGTGGATTGAAAAAGTTCAGAAATGGATAGACAAATTTATAAGATGGTCAGAGAAGTGGACAGCCAGTCTGTCAGAAATGCTGAGATGGGAAAAATGCATCTCCGAAAACGGAAATTTTTTAGAATAATAGATGACATTTAAATGCATTTCTCTACCAAATTTCATTAAAATCCATACAGCAGTTTTTTAAACAAAATAATTGCGGAAACCTTATGAACACCCTTTGTAGGATAGGAGCACAATTTGTTGCAATGTGAGGAATTGGTTGGTTGGATGTTGGGGATTAGTGCATAGTACTGGAAAGGCAAAAGGCACCCAGACAGTGAAATGAGGATTGAAAAGAATGACTAAAACCTTTTTTTTAAGTGATCTTAAATAAAATTTTGCTTCATTTTATTTCGATGCAAAGGTTGTCTGACAAAAAAGGACAAAAAAGGAACTGAGAAAAAAGCTGCCAAAATTGCGTGACATCATTTTTGGAAGGCCATATATAACGATATTTTGAAATATGCAACAAAATTTCGTTACAGTTACCACAACAGGTTGTGTCATTCATGAAGAAACCGTATATGCATGTTTAGCTTAACCAAAATGTCAACGGGCGATTTGACAGATTGATTTTTCATCGATTCCACAAAAGGTGCAGTTTTTCCTCACCATATGCCAAATTTCGTTATATCCAATTTCTTTTTTCGATAACATGATATCTAAAAAAAATTTTTCCAGAACTTTGTAATAAAAGACATTTCACTATACCACAATATGTTATTGCCAGGTTCAAATTAATTCAAAATTTTCCATTTCTCGGGTAATTTTGAAGGAATTTTCCAACGTTGAAAATTAACACAAAATAAGAAAAAACTGACTGTCCAATGCAGAAACAAACTAACAAATAAAACGCAACGAAACAATAAATACAATGAAGGAAATTTAGGCCACTGAATTTGAAATTTAATGCTCACTTAAAACCTCCAGAACTCCAGGCCATTATAATTCATTTAGTTATGGAAATTTTTACAGAGGTCATTAAAACTAAGTGTACTTCTTACTCCATATGAAATGCCCTCGGACTTAATTTTGCAAAAAAATATATTGCTTTATAATTTTGAACATTTCCGAACTCGAAATTCCTGAAAAAAAGTGTTAAAAAGTCGTCCATCCTCGCTTTTGCCAGATTTTAGATTTTAGTCACCCATTTTGATCTACGCCTTTTCGGGCTTTGAATGTAAGAACTTAAATTTAATAGAAAACTCCAGACAAAATTTGTAACACAATTTTACCGCTTTGCTTGCCAATCCACTGAATAAACATTCCTCATGTCCAGCGCGGCAAAGTTTCAAAGGCAAAAGAAGCAGCAGTAGCACTGTAGCTTACGAGCGCATTGTCCATTTTCTCCAAGTAATCAAATACCCTGACTAACCCTAAATTCAAAGCACAACTTGGGTGAAGAAGGGGAGAAGAGGGAGAGGGAGGTGGGTGAAAGCTGTGGGGGGGAAATACAGCATTGCTGCCCGAAAGATGAGGCAAGAGAGGAAATAAAGGGAACAACACAATGCGAGATGTATATGATGGAAAGTGAAATTAAATGAATCCATTAAATCCATTCATTAGCATTTTAAAAGAAAGTCCTTAGGTCTTTAGGTACCATTTACGTTCTTTGGAGAAGTGAGGCGAGTCTAAAATCAAATGGCACGAGCTGTAAAATCGAAGAAATTTCTCCCAAAATTTGCTGAATGACCAATCAAATTAAAATGAATCATCGATAGCTGAAATAAGTTAAACGTAAACACCACTCTGTAGACGTAATGTTCTCATAATTTTGTCGCTGCCCATCGTTTTCCACCTATAAACATGTTTGATCTTCCGAATCATTCCTGCCGACTTCATGCAAATCTACAATGGGTGTCGAGCTCCCGTTGGCTAAATCCTGCCACCGCCCAGTACTTGTTGGGGCAAATTCTTTTTCTGGGGCACCCACGGCATGTTACGCTAACTGCAGCCATGAGATAAAGAGAAAGGTGCAAAACGCTGGCACCCCGAAAGCTGCTTTGGTTGAATCAATTGTGGATCTTAATGGGTTTCTCCAGGTAATTGTAGCGAGACCGCTTAGGAGCTTTGTTAATGTGCTCCAGACCCAGCCAAGGCCTTGGAGGCACGCCTGTTGCTAGAAAAAAAACATTATTAGGGAAATCGTAGTGGAATTCTGAGAATACAATTCTACACTTTGAACAGAGAATGCAGAATAGTGGAAAATACTACCAGAAACTGACATATAGCAGGGTCCCCACAAGAAATTTCCTTTTCAACTTCCCTGACTTTTCAAGGTTTTTAAACAAATGTTCCTGACCAATGACAATATCAAAATTGACATATGCCAATGTTATTAACAATTTGGGAAAATCTCCACTGACCAACTTTAAATTTTCTTAAAAATTTAGTAGTAAGATTTGGAAAATTTTCCAAATTTATCATGACATTTTTTTTTGGGCAATTTCATAAATTCGTATTCGGAAAATGTTTAAAGTTCTACAAATATTAACTCGGAAGAGGTTGTACATTTTCAAAATTTGTACTCTGAATAGATTGAGATTTTTGCAGATCTGTCTTCAGAGCCTGCTAAAAATTTTACAAATCTATACTTGAAAACAGTTGAAAATTTGTGCTGGAAAAGTATGAAATCTTGCAATTTATATTCAAAAATTTTTGCAAATCCGTCCTTGGAAACTCTTGGAAAGTTTGCAAATTTGTCCTCGAAATAATAATTTAAAATTTAAGTTTGCCAATGAGCCCTTAGCAAACCATGTATAAGCATTAATTTTGGATTGTTTGTGGATTTTTAACGTTGGCCTATATCTGCATTGTGAAATTTCCTTAATTTTTCCAGATATTTTCCAGGTCTGTGGGAGCCTTGTCATGTCACATAAAGCAATGGTTGATAGTTACTACTAACCTTGTGCAGAATGTGGATGGAAATTTGAAATATCAAAAAGATACTCAGGATCATCTTGGATGTACTGCGCCCTGCCCATAATTATAATGGCAAACTTGTACTGTAAACAAGAAAAATGATCAGAATTGAGTTAAAACTGTTCATTCGTGATAATTCACTTTCGACTAAGATAGGAAAAATACCTTTTCAAATTCTTTATCTGGCACATCCAGTTTCTTCTGTATCCTCTCTTTGACTTTGGTGAACGACTCACCCTATCAGAAAGCATCGTTCCAAACCATTATAAACTTTCCCGAAGTACATAACTAATCCTTAGGCCACAATCACTCACATGTTTGATCTTAAGCAGAAACGGAACCCCAAAAGTGGTAAAAATTTCCTTGTTGAAATGGGCGACTGGGATTAAGGTCTCTTCGTCCCCTAGCTGCACCTCATCTTTGGGAACCTCTTCGATGCGATACGTCTTTGTGCCAGCTGGATTTAAGCATTCCAGAAGAACGTCCTCGCGTTGAATGCAAAAGATTTTGTAACCAATGACTTCTAGTAACCTCAGTTTTCCGGAACTGTTTTCAGACAGCTCCACCTGTTTCCTGGCTTCCTCCAAAAGGTCCGATACGCATCCATTCTTGTTGGGATAAAGAGCTAACTCCTTCTGGAAATTTGCACACAAAATTCGTAATGTGAATCCGCAAATAGATAAATGTCAAGACAACATTAGGCACAGGACCTACTTCTTCTTTCAGTTTACTGTTGACCCACGTGCACTTAAACTGCTTTTTATTCTCCAGTTCGCTTATTCGTATGCTGAGCTAAAAGTCAAACTCATAATTAGAATCATATGCTTCCTAGAAGGAAAACCAAATAATTGTTTGATTATTTTTTTAAAACAATGACAACTTCCAGTATTGTAAATTGTCAAAAAATTGCATTTGTGAAATGTGATACATTAATACGTTGAATTCCCTTAACTTTTTCAAAATAAGTCATTCTTTCCTGACCGTTGGAGGCATTTTCCAGGTCTGGGGGAACCCTGCAGTATCAATTTAGAAACACAAACCTGTTGATAGTAAATTTTCTTCGGTTGCCGAGGTTTGAAGTAGACCAGAAGATCTTTTACGGTGCCATCAAATGTACAACGTAACGCATTCCCCGGACCATCGCGGTAGCTATGAAAAAAATTTGGTAAAAACAAAAATAATCAAAAAAGGTCAACGTATCCTACGCCAACAAGCTTAAACTTACTTTTGTGATTTGAAGAATTGCAATAATCCAGAATCTGTTCCTAGCCTTTGGGCCACAGCCTGGGACATCTGCCAATAAAAAACAGCAATTGTAAAATAAGATCCACACAAACCAACATTGGTTTGTCTGGAAACCTGAAATAAGATTACCCACCATTTCATAGGTCATCCTCTGCGAGAGTTCCATTGTAAAGCCAGGATCATTGGGTATTGTCTTGTCACAAAACGTTACTTCTACACGGTAGAAGAGGTCCCTGGAAATTTTGCAAGAGAATTGTTAGTTATTGTCTGTTTCTTGTTTGAAAACACACGAGTCGTCACGTGCCAAATATCTACATTCGAAAGAAAGATGGTTAAAGCATTCACCTGAAGTATTCTTTGCAAGATGCTAGTTCATAGTTTTCCAAATCAGGATCGTCCTTTTGGAAAACTATAATATCACCATCCATCAATTCTTCTAGTACTTTATCTAAAGGAACATCATAGTCATCAATCCTCTCAACACTGCTAGGCTTTATTTCCTGAAAAAAAATATAAAAATTACAAATCCATTTTTCAAGTTTATAAAAAAGTAAACCTCAAAATATTTGATATTTTCCATCCAACGATTAAACACCACAAAAATTATTGAATCTATTCACATTATTTGCTATGTCCATTTTCACACCTAAAGACTCATTACACGGGGTTCCTTCCCAAAAAAATTCATATTCAAATTCCATGTTCTTTCCAGGTTTTTAAACAATTTTTTCTGGACCAACGACAAAACTGACATATGTCAATGTTATCCACGATTTCAAAAAAAATCTAATTTCAATACTTTTTGAAAATTTACTAATGTCAATTTTGAACAATTCTAAAAATTTTCCATATCTGTACTCGACTACAGTTTAGAACTTTGCAAATTTGTCCTCGGAAACTGTTGCAAATTCTGCAAATTTGTCTTCGGAAACAATTAATTTTTTTTTGCAAATTTGTACTCGGAAAATTCTTGCAATTTGACTAATGAAAAGATTAAAAAATTTTCTTCAGAAACTGTTGAAATTTTGCAAATTCATCCTTGGAAACTGTTGGAGATTTGTGCTCTGAAGTTGCTGCAAATTTTGACGATTTGTACTGGGAAAGTTTTAAAAAGTTTGCAAATGGTCCCTGAGCTAACCATGCAGAAACATTAATTTTGAATTGTGACAACATTAATACGTTGAATTTTTTCAAGTTTTTCAAAATAAGTCATTTTTCCCTTACTTTTTCAGGTCAAGGGAAACCCTGTTATAAATTATTAATGTCCATCTTTGCATTTTACATAATTAAAGTGAAACCCACCTCATACAACAGCAAGTCCGTATCGTGTGGGAAACCAGCCCTTTCATTTAATATCGGAATCAAGTCCTCTAAAAAATTAATAAATCTAGTTAGAAATTAAGTACCAGAAATGAGATTACTGAGAAAATGGGAACAATACTTACGGGCCTTTGCTGAGATAGGCATATAATGATGACCGCAATAGGCGATTCGCTTGGTCTTTGGATCATACAATTTGAAAAATAGCAAGACATCACCTGACAAAAACCAGATAAATGACATTTTAAGAATGTGAAAGTTTGGTCTTCAATTCGTACAAAATTCGCATTCAACTTACTTTCCTTGTCGAAAGGAGGAAGGGCCTGGAGCCCAGAATCAGGGTCCACAGTCTCCAGAAATATCATCCATGGACTTGATGAATCCGCCAGATCCACCACTGGCTTGTTTATTTCACTTTCTAAGTCAAGAAGCATTGGCCTACAGGTTTGGTTTGTGCGATAACTGAATGGCCAAGGCCGAATCTGCTCAACAGGAAATCTCTGAAAATATTTAAAGTTTAATGCCTTAAAAGTAACCAATTTCTTAATGTGTTGAAGAACTTAGGCATAAATTTAAGCATTTTTGATAAAGGAACAGTGAGGAATAATGAATTTCACACTTTCAAAAACTTCATTTTTTTCTCTTGCGTGTATTGAACACCAAATGACGTATTTTTTACAAAATTGAAATATTTTTCAGGGTTCCCCCAGAAATTTCAAATAAACTTTCCTGAATTTTCCAGGTTTTTAGACAAATTTTCCTGACCAATGACCATGTCAAAACTGACATGCCAAAGTCAACTTTGATTTTGCAAAAGCTACACCGGACAATATCCAATCAAAATTTATTAATGTCAACTTTGATAATTTTTCACAATTAACATAGGAATATTGAGCTTGAAAATCTGGCCATTTTGTATTCAGAAAAGTTTTACAATTTTGCAAAATTTTTTTTCAAAAACTTTTGAAAGATTTACAAAATTTTGCAAGTTTGTCCTCAAAAAACCTGGGAAATTTTTCACAAATTTGTCCTCAGAAACTGTTCCAAATTTCGTCCTTGGAAACTGTTCAAAGACTTCCTAAATTTTGCAAGTTTCTCTTTTTGAAAACGTGGAAAAGATTGCAAATTATTCCTTGGAAGCTGCTTAAAAATCTTGAAACATTATTCTTGGAATAAGTTAAAATTTACGTAAATATATCCTAACCACATAGTTATTTTTCCCAGATTTTTTTAATTTTTAAGGTCTGGGGGCACCCTGGGTTTACTCAATTTAACTTTAATGTATCAAGTAACACAATCACAACAACTTCACATTATTCATTGAAAAAATATACGCAAATTTTAAACTTGGAGCTCTTATATCCATTAGACAAGAAACTACTATGAAACCATCTTTACATATAATAATTGAAAAAAATAAAAATTATAAAAACTGTACCATGCTATCTGACAGCATCTCCATGACCTCCCGTAATGTAGATGCTTTTTTAACCTTAAAAGGCCTTTTAAAAATATAAAAAGCATTTTTAAATACTCCAATATGAAAAATAACAGTTGCTTATAGAAATCTGCCCTACCTGAAATTAACCTTCTCCGGATCAAATAAGTCATTACCCTGATGTCCATTAAAATTGTCTTCTGTAAGTACCTGGACATTCATGTACAGATGAGCTTCATTTCGTTCCTTCCTCCTCAGAGCTTCTTGGCGTCTATTTCATTGTAAAAAAAACAAATTAAGCAAAGACCCAATGGAAGCATTTTAGTACATTAAATATACGTACTTCTCTTCTTGTAACCGCTCCACTAACTGTTCAGGAATATCTTTTTCAATGACCGGTTCTAAAACATCCGCTAAGAGACATAAGAAAATCAGTTTCGCTTGATAATGACACCAAAAAGGAACAATGATATACACTTACCCATATCACTATCTCGGATGTACACCAACATGTAGGCATTAGTGCAATGTTTTACAGTGATGTCATCTTCATGACCTCCAAAATTATGATCAATGGCTTCTTGTTTCGTACACCGTGACACAACATCATCATCAAATTTGCACCACTATTTAATTAATAAAAAAAATAAGACCGAGGTCGGTTATGTTTTTGGACTTTTACACAATAGTTTGATAATTGATAGTTGAAGATCAGATACTGAAAAATGGAAACGGAAGATGTTATTTAAATTCACGCAATCATACCTTGCCATCTCCTTTTGGGTTGATAAAAACAACATAGTGACCACCGTGGTTGTCGCCACTATGTACCAAAACAGCATGCAATGTATAATGGGCAGGCATGACTTCAGCCTTCTGCAAAAACTGATCCAGGTTCAGCTTTTCCGGAAACTCAAACCTGTCGTTGATTTTAATGTTGGAGTCTGTGATTGGGTCGTACTGAAATCTCATGAGATGCAGGTGGAGAACAGGAGGAAATGAAGCAAACGTAACTCCCTTTACAGCTTCCTAAAATTCAAATTGAAAGTCCATTTCACAGTTCTATACAAAGCCTTCAAAACATTTAACAGTTCTATAGAGTGAAAGTCCTTAATTCGATCATGTTGGCTCCAGCGATTTTGACCGAAATAGGCGATGTCGAAAACTAGTTAAAGTCTGATCGTACCAAAATAATTTGCCCTATATTTTAAAAATGCATATATGTAATTATACATACAGCACGTCTTTACATATTTTTAAAATTATTTTTATACAAAAAAAAGTTATAAGTAGTGTTTGACGTTTTCAGTTTGCTGCAATGGCTGAAATTTAATTTTCTAGAGTACACAGAAAATTCATATCAGTTCAGCCACTGATGCATGAGATGCTTGCCTGCGTGTTGCCCAAACGGGTGTGTTTGCATGTAAGCTGATCAAATTTGTTTTGCATGTTTGCATTGACATGGAGAAAAAATGGCCGAATCATGCAATAACTGACTGGATTAAGCAACTTTATTCACACAGGACAGCATAGGAAAAAATCAGTTCAGAAGGTGTTGATCCAATAAAATGGCTGACCAAATTAAGCATGATCGAATTAACAGGCCTTTAAAACATGTTATACCTGCAAGCCATATTCCCCAGCATCATATTTATTGTCACCGTCTAAGCTTTCAACATCTACATAATCTTTAAACGATTCATATACTAAAAATGAAGAGAGAAAAATACTAATTAACAACTTTAAACAGACAAAAAAAACTGAAAAGAGAAAATACTGTATATCAATTGTAAAAACTGTCGGATTATGCATTAAACATTTCAACAGATTCACTGACAAGAAATTATTCGGTTGTTTAATTATAAAGCACTTACTGGTTTTTTTTCCTTTTATGTTCAACTGAATATCATAAAATGGCTCTGTCCGGGAAGATGCATAATCAACATGCTTACACCTAATAAACGACTATAAAACATTTTGTTCATGAGCATTTAGTAGGTGGTTCCATTAAGCACGTTTCCATTAAATAAGATCCTTAAACTCACTATCATTTTCCCTTCAAACAAACGTGGGATCGTCCCTTCGACACATGTCCCTTTCATTTTACTCTCCATGTTATCAAGAAGCTAAGAAAAGACATTTAATTATATTTATATAATTATAATTCATAATTTATTTTTTCATATGATAAAGCATATAAGCATGCTTCGTTTTTCAATCTTTTAAAAGATCGTGGACACCAGAGACAAACAGACATACTCACCACACGTGACAGTTCCTGAACATCATGTTGCATGAAAGAATCTAGTGTTTCCCATCTGTTCCAAGTAAGCAGTCCAAACAATGAATGTACATAGTATTTCAAGAATACAACTTACATTTCATAAGAAACTCACCCAAATGACTTAGTTAGCTTTTTAGTACCAACAGGTTTATCGCTAAATTGCAGTTCGTAGAAGACCCTTTGGAGGGCCAAGGCCACACTCTTAGAGCAATCATCAGTTTCGGTTGGCATTAGGTAGACAGCCTACATGTGAGAGCATGAATTTTCAGTAAATATATCCAAATATTTATGTTTCTATAATGACACACACGAAATAACACAATTTTTTCTTTCTAAGAAAGTGTTTTTGAAACTCTTTCGTGAAATCAATTGAGACACAGCTTATGTAGAGCTTACCTTGCGTAGTTTATTTGTGAAGAAAAGTGTCTGTAACAAAGAATTCATATAACAAGTAGCGCCTTGATTTTTAAGTCCAACATAGCCAGTATGTTTTTTCGAGTCCCAACTGAAAGTAAAAGTTCAGAATAGTTCAGAATAGTCAAGGCCATTCTAGGTGAGCATGTCTTCACATATATCTACAAAAGACGCCCACCTCACGCCATGCGGTGCTTCAGCAGTCACATGAACTTCTAAAGTGATGGAGTCATCCTTACAGTACCCTTTTTCAGGATCCGTAACATCCTAAAATAAACACTGGTTTAAAAAATTGCTTTCAAAACAAATCAAGTTTGAAAAATAACTGAAAAGTGCCTACGCTCAAGGTCATAAAATGGCTAAAACCCCAATCATTTTCCTTGCTGAAGAATAAATGTTGAATTTCTGGAAATAAATCTTTCCATTTAAATACAGGTACTTATTGACATCAACGAGAAAAATTAAGATTAACTAAGTAGTAATAGTTTGCTTACTACGAACAAAAGCCTCTCCACCATCCTTCTGGCTAAGTAATCGTAAATCGGCTACAGCATTGCATGACCAGGCTCTAGCAAACAAAAAATGGAACATGTAACGCAAAAACTAAAACTGCAAAAATGACTATTCACATATACCCTGGTGTTGTTAAAGTTAGGACAAAGTCTAACAATGACTAATCACATAAACCCTGATGATGTTAAAGTTAGGACAAGGTCTAACAATGACTTATCTAAATATAGAACCATCACATTCGTATTATTGTTCCCCAAGAAATATCATAATCAACTTCTCTAACTTTTCCAGGTTTTTATAAAAATTGCCCTGATCAATGAAAATATGAAAATTGACATATGCCTATCATAGTATGTTACCCACAACTCTAAAAATTTCCAAATTTACATAAAAACTTCTGAAAATTTTACAAAATTAGCATGAAAACATTCGGAAAATGCTGAAACTTTTGCAAATTTGTTCTCAGAATCTATTGAAAACTTTTAAATTTGTCCTTGGAAACTGTTGAAATTTGTATTATGAAAAGTTTTCAAAGTTGGCAAATTTGTGCTCGGAAAACATGGATTTCCGTAACATTTTTCTAAATATGTCACTCTTCCCCGACTTTTCCAAGTCTAAGGGGACACTGTTATTTGCAGTTCTTCCCTTTATCATAGTTAATCGATTGAGTCAAGTAAATTCAACAATTCATTAGGACACAAAAATAACAAAAAACAACGAGCTTACGATGAATCGGAGTCTCCATTACACTGAAGGAAAAACCCAAGACTTCGAGTGGGCAATCGATCTTGTCCTTGGCTGGTACGAGGCATAACCATGATTTTCCTATTTTTGAGTAAAAAGATAAAAGATTCGCCATGAAAACCATATCCGGTATGTAATACGTACAGCTCCATCAAGCATTAACTCACCAAGGCAAATTTCTGACATATGTAGGTGGACTTAATAGCGAATCTTTCAATTTGCTAAAATTTGGCACGATGAACCTAAATGTTGCTTCTGACCTAGCTGCATCATCTGGAAGAATGTGACAATAGTGAATTAAACAGAATTTTGGCAATATTAACAAGGACTGTAAAAAAGATAGTCACAATGACTAGTTAATAGTAATCAGCTACTGATTTACAGACAATATATATAAAATTTAAAAGTGCTGAAATGTATACCATTTCAGTGATTCCATATCATTTTGCAACAGCTGTGAAAAATTACAAAACTTGACTTTACCTTCTTCCATAGCTTCGTCTGGCGGTGCTGAATTTTGCTCTTGTGAATCTCCATTTAAATATTTGTTTTCAGTTTCAGCGGTCACTCCATCATTTTGTGTTTGAACATCATCTGGAAAAAGAAACATGTATGAACTGTGATTGGCAAGTTCTTAAGTAGCAATCTGTTGCTGCTGTCAACACAGACTAACTATATAGCATAATATATACATATAAAGATGAAAAATGAAACAATAATCGATAATTCACAATTCCAGCAAATCCAATTAAAGTAATTATCAAGGCTTGAACCCAGTACTAGCTATCCAGATTGTGGTTTTCATGGTTTGTCACAATCCCTCCAAGCAAGTGCTTGAATAGTTCCTATTTATAAAAATATCACTTCACCATCTGGTACTCTCGCGTGCTTATTTGTTGAAATCATAACTTCAATACCCAGTCTTGCAGTTGCATTGACAACCGTATGCTGGTCCCAAGCCTGCGTAATTGGGGATAGTTGGGGAAAGCAATGATAAACTACAACGTAAGAACCTTTAACAAGCCACTTAAATCAAAGTGAAATTTCAAACAACTTGTACTGCAGCTCCAGAAGTTCGTCATCATAGGTTTCCATAGAGTTGGTCCTGACTTTAGAATACTTAGTGCCCTAATCTGCCCTAATCTTAGGAAGAATTGGTTTCTTTTGGAACATTATCAGCGAGTAACAGCTTGTCCGTACATCTCCAGGATGCCCATTTAAGTCCATACGCTCCAGGAGTTTGCCATTTCAGGTTTCCATAGTCGGTCATGACTTTAGAACCTACATCTGACCTAATTTTACGAAGGATTGGTTTCTGTTGGGATATTATCAGTGATAACAGTTTGTTCGTACATCTCCTGGATGCTTCAGTTCATACCCTTCATGAGTTTTTCACTTGAGATTTCCATAGAGTCAGTCATGACTTTAGAATACTTGGTACCCTTCATCTGTCCTAATCTTTCAAAGGATCGGTTTTTTTGGGGGATATTATCAGTGAAAACTCAGAAACACATCCATGATCTATCCACCCTATGTCAGCATAGACTTTGGATGCTTTGACAGCTAACTTCTATCAAACAACTGTATCGAATAGGAAATACGATAATGTGATGGCAAGGATGCGAGAATACTGTTTAATGAGGAAATTACGGCTGATCTCAGAAACACACCGACAGAAATTAGAATGTTCCGTACGTCACAAAGGCTGATATGGCAGCTGAGATTGTTGCGTAGCATCGACCTGTACCCATATCGCAAACGGGGTTAAAAATGTTTCTAGATCGCAGAACATAACATCGGCGAGTTTTTTCACGTTAGCTGGTGTTAAACCATCGTGTAGGCCTAGGGTTTAGTTCGTTAGCCCGACATGACCTAGACCGACATTAGCGCTCCCGGCAGCTCGTCGCACAATGCCCAGCCGCCTACCCTTGAACTTTTGCATAATATGAACAATGTTAAGCTTGCCTTCTCTGGTATCCATTTCTTCGGGTTCGCTTTGTTGATTGTCTCTGTCGTTGACGTGATTCATTGTGTCGTTTGCAATATTCTTCCCTTTCTTGGGAGTGACCGCTCTCTCACCTCTCCCTGCAGCAGTCAAAGAATTTTTCCCAGACACAGTCACTTTAGCGTGTTTGCTCGCGATGCGCCCAATGTCTGCTGGTTTTGCAACCCCCTGAGACCAGGGGTAACCATCCACACGCGACTTTGGGCTAAAATTTTCACAGCGAAAAAGCAAACCTGCAACGCAACGCTGAAATTTGAACGGTTTTCAAGACCGCAATGAAAATAAACAAGATGGCGACGCAATGCCAGAATGCGAACATTGCGAACAGGAAGAAAGCGCGCGGTCACCTTGCCAAGGGCGCATCGGGCTGACGGGACGTCCGCTTCCTAGCTCCAACGGTTAGGATTGGCAATCGTCCTAACCATGTAGCCTGCTAGGGTGACGAGCGACAACTAAAGACGAGACTTTAGAACTTGAGCTCATAATAATAAAATCTTAAATTACGAGATTGATCTACAAGAAAGATCCTGTTTTTAATTCACGTCGAGTATTGTATTTGGGAGATGCGAAAATTACGGATTTAAATCTTAATTTTGGAATGTGAGGACGGTACCATTGCTTTGGCCCCCATATCAGATAAAACACCGAATGCGCTAGCTTCAACATGGATAATGTTAAAGCGCTTCAACTAAAAGGCACGTTTACATAAATTAGATTTGATGGAGAGTCCAACGAAGGGCTCCAAAATAAGCGAATCAACAACGAGTGCAACACTGTGTTTTGCTCAATTTTTTATTAATATCCCCTAGACTTGCCATCGGAGGGTATTAAAGGTAAGAACACACTGAAGAGTCTGAAGGCTTATTGCTGGCTCTTACCACTTTGCGTATACTAGCGCCAACAAGTGGGCTAAGAATGCGGCATGCATTTTAAATGAGGGCGCACACAAAAAAAGTTTAGCGGAGCCAGGCTGAGCTTCCAAGAACGCGGAGTGGCACGCAGATCACTATTGGTCAAAAGGGTAGCCATGCACACATACCCGCCTATGTACTGTAAAAAAATGTCCTGCGATCATCATGAGATGCTAATGAGCATGTGCAAGGTTTTATGCGGAATGTTTCACCTAGTGCAATGCATGCAGTGGCGCCACTAAGCACACTGGCCATCACGCTGATAGCTCACGTCGAAAATAAGCAAGCATTCTTTGTATTTCTACCTGGAGACTAAATGCTTTTGCTAAGTTTCATTAGTACAGTAAAAACCCGATTTTACGATCCTCCATCCTATGAAACCTCCGTTTTATGAAAGAAGCTCCTGCCGACCACACCACGTGTTTTTTGGCTGGCGCAGACCTTAACCTTGTGAAAATTAATTAAATACATTAGGGTACCTCGTTTGAGGCCTGCTCGAAGCAGTAGTCCAGCTATTTCAACTAAAAAA
>JAQGBX010002302.1:0-20970 GCA_034698745.1 Megaphyllum sjaelandicum | reverse complement strand
ACCCAGCATTCTGGCCACCTCAGCAGGGTTAGAAGCGACATTCACCCCACTTTGAAGGAGGATGACTGGCCCACGACAATAGATTCACGAGCCACTACTAGTTCTTATTTATTACTCAAAATTAACCGGCCTCTATTTCTTACATGTTCATGGACATGTTTGAAAAGGACCATATGCAAATTTTATCGAAGATCGAAAATATATCCACGCAGCTACATGTAGGTGTCGTGCGCCATGGCGCCTATTGTTTTTGTCGGGAGATTGACACTATTAAACATACAGTTCATGTACATCTATTTATTTCTTAAATTCTTATTTCTTATTCGTTGACGCTTCTGAAGCAGTAATTTTGTGGGAATTTACCACTACCTACACGTACTTCAAAATTACCCATCTACTGTACTGTATTTCGTGCTTTCAACGTTAGTTTAATTAAATGTATCCATGTAAGAAATCTCTGAAATCTTTAAATTTCTCAGGACGACAACAACACTTATACGATTTTCAGTGCCTTAACCTGTGCAGAAAATAGAAAATTAAAATGGTCACCTCCCCTACTCAAAAATTCTGTCTGTGCACAATGACATCAAGCAACGAAACAGGTGAAGTCTATTATGAAAATGCAAATGTATACATGTATACGGTACTTCTGACTCCAGTTTTTCATATCTCCGAATAGTTGGCCAATTGTATATACATCTGTTTACACAGTATTTATTTCTTGTACATGAACTACGCTGCGAACATAATAAACCCTGCCACCTTCTCACAATGGTGACGGAATTTCTCCGCAGGTGGTTCTTCCTTGGCCTTCAAAAAATCGAGAAACTGCATGTGAGGCAACATCCGTGTTCCCACTCTGAACAATTTGCGTGTCAATAGGCCTAAATTGCAAAGACATGCAGGCTTTCTTAAAATTATGCATTTGAAATTTCTAAATCTTTTTATGATTTCAAGAAAACCAAACAAAATCATTGCACAGCAGACGGATTATTATCGGTATATTGCATGTTATAATCATGTTTCATACCTTTTTACGAATAAAGCATCTTTTAATGATCGAGGACATGCAAAAAGTATAATCGACTAATTTTACCTACAGTGTATATCGTGTTGTTAAAAATAGCTGCATGCCATAAAAACTTCAATTGCCTCGTAAAATGGCTAATTGGTATAATACGAACAGCAAATTTACACTTGGCTAAATAATTAGCAGGCAATTACAATCTTTAGCGTAGATCCGATCGCATATAAATTTACAATTAGACAAAGATGCAATATTTTTACGCGGAACATTCAGATTAAGATTAGGATAAGTTATTGAATACTCGACAGTTCACTCATGGGACGAGTACAGTAGTGGAATTCTTTCGATTCGTTTTTATTTTTCAATTGGCAGTATTGCATATGATATATCTAACTAAAGTTTATGAGAAAAAATATCTGCAAGAGCTATTGTTTACAGTACACATTTTGATTTTAGTGCTTGGCTGGGGTTTTTGACAACTTTTCCATGAGTTTTAACGTGTACAATGGGATGCAACAGGAGGCAAGCCTAAAGCACAAACGTGTAGTAACTGTTTCAAAGAAGTGCAATATGTACTTGTATACTGTATCACCTACAAAGATTTTTTACCTTAGGTGAACACCTATCTGTACTGAAAATCGGATTTTTATTTTTAAAATGATGCACGCTTATTTACACGGTTGCCCTTCCTGGAAAATTATCAACCATTTCGCCACAATCACTAGAGCAAATTAATGAATATTCAGGAGTGAGCCAACATTTGTAAAAAAAAATTGTGCATATAGTGTATATCTTCATAAAAACCCGTGCTCAACGATTGAAATAATTTGATGTAAAAATGCGATCCCACGGTGTCCCAAAAACAGTAAAATGTAGCTAAAGGCTACACCGGTATGTTTTGAACAATACAACTATTGGTATTATGCAACTATTTATTTAAAACTACGTATAACTTATTCACTTCTCAGAAGTATACAAACTGTATGAATAATTTGGGGCGATGGAGAACTCACGCAGTCAGTTGTTATACCTAGGTTAGTTTATCTGATCTACCAAAATAAACTGGGAATTTTGCGTGAATGACAATACCACACTTCTAACACTAATCTACGAACTTTTAGATAGATTGTTTTGAATGATTTGAATGCATGCTTTTAGGCGGGGGTAGTCCTTACCAAAACAGCACTTTGTCGAACCACTTGAGATACAGTCTCCCGCACTTGCGCCGCTGAACCAGGTTTACTTAAACCGCGAGTAAACTTCCTTTCAGCCATTAATTCGCGATTATTATAACAATAATTAAACCTAATCACGGAAAGGGATATCCAACACAAAACCGTTCCACCATTGTACCGTAGACATTTTTCTAGCCACAGCGTCACCTAGTAGCTACTTAATCAAACCGATAGGGACATTCATAAATGTTGACGTCAACAAGGACAGTACCTACCACGGTGTGGTACCTACAATATATCGCCTAGTTATACAGATAGTATGTTGACACAGGCTAGATTGTTTGGATTACAGCATTTTATTATTGATTGACAATTAAATTGTGCTCTTACTTCTTGGGATGTTACCATACCAAAATTAGCCCAATCTAGTTGTTTTTTTAATTCAATGGAGCAAGTCAATCTTCAGATGGCGTATTCTTCAAGTAGTATAAAAAGACAAAAAAACTGGTCACATTAAACCAGTTTAAAAAATTGACTAATTACCATAAATAATATATTAGCATATGCTGCCAAATATTAATTAATTTTTTATACATGCTAAACAATTTAGTGGACATGGGTATGAATAAGAAGAAAAAAACTTACTTGAGTGCATTCAGGAGGATACATGTTTAAAAAAAGGAATTCTAAAGAGTACTACTTAAGAAATAAATATTTTATGAAAAAAATAAGGGAATCGTGGCTTGTTTTTTTCAAGAAATAGATGGATTGTTAACAATTGCGGAGATAGTTTATAGTGGCAATTATGACAATATGTCACTTGCAATATACTTTGACACTAAAATGATACTCCAATTTTTAGTACCGCATAACCCACAAACGTGAAGTATAAATTATTCATAAAGAAATTACAAAGGTGATGTGGAGTGTTAAAACCATTGTAAAGCAACACAAATATACAAGGTTATCGGTAAGTAGACAATTTATTTTACACATTTACGGTTTGCATTAAAATCATCATTCCAGTAAATTGAAAAAAAAACTTGCTTTCTAGTAAATCTTCAAATGAAAAAAATTCTAAAAATTATCATATTTATCATAGGCTTGGAATTTGGCTGAAAATTAACTAGACAAAGGCATAAGATTTGAAAAATTTAATTTTTTAATAATCTAAATTTTGTAGGTCAAAATTTAAAAATTAGTAATGTAGTTTGCACACAACAATTTATCTTGGCAATTTTGTTAAGAAATTTCAATTAAAAATAATATCACCTACTCTGTGTCTCCACTTAAATTGAAATTGTAAGAGATTGAATCACTGAGTAGTTGAATGCGCTTAAATAGCATAATTGATAAATTATGCTAATTATGACAATTAAAATGATCAGTTAGTCTAAAAAAAGAACATTTTAATCTGTTTTAATCCATCTTTCCAATATTTTCATTAGATGAGCAAGAATTACAAACATTTGTTGTTAGTTTTTACCTAAAATTTGACCAAAATATATATAAATTAACCAATGTGCAAGTGGTAGCGATTTTGATTGGGTCAAAAAGTGTACACTGAGTGTAACTGTGTAAGTTTCTGCACTCGTTTCAATCGGTTGGGCAACATCCATACTTCAGTGTAGTAAGTGCGCCCTACGTACCTTCTTCAACCGGGATCAATATCTGCACTGAGTGTACACAAACTACACTGACGAAAGAGTCTGTGTAGGCAGTGTATCCAACATGGCGACCGGTGACGTCATGAGCTTACACGGCGCCAAAAATGTCACGACTTCCGGTCGCACTGGCTAGTCAATGGCACTGCACGAGTGGGCCCAATCAAATTCGCCATTAATTATGTCACCACACAATAAACACTGATTGGTGAAATTTTTTGGAATTGTAAAGATGCCTGCAGAAAATAAAAGGTACTTCCTCATCTTATCCAGGCAAATGACATCAGGTTAACACACGCAACTTTTGCTTTAAGTGAAAACCTTCATAAGGTAGCCTGGAATAAGACACTTCCAGCAACAGCAACTGTAATAAAATAATACAATTAATGTAATTTGTGATTTAATTTAATAACATTCTAATAGCAAAAAATTAACTTAAAATTTTCAGGCATCAAACCTATCAATAGTCCAAATTTTTTCTTGCAAAATTGCATGGGTGAAGTTATGTTTTTGCCATACGGTTGAATTGTAGGTTACTATCAATAATCTGAAATAATTCAGTGGGGGAGGGTAGCCGACCAGAGTCTAATTTGGACCAAACAGGAACACCTACACAGTCAGGATTACAAAAACAAATTTTGTGAATCATTATTCCTGTATATATCCTAATTTATATTAATATATAAGCTAGTATGAGACTCAATACATATATACAAATTCATATAGCACGAAATATAAGAAGACATATAATCAGAATCAATTTAATATTAAACTTACCGTTAAAAGAAATTTCAAAAGCACCTGTTGAAATAAATTGTCCTTCTAGTGCATTGCTTAGAAAAAATATCATCATGCAAGCATAAAGCTGAAATGAAAGATTTTATTTAAACATAAGCAAAGAATGCACAAGCTTGTAACATGTTCAGCAGTTTTAAGGTTTCGTAGACCCATACTTTGTTCTCAATAAACCAATTATAAAATCCAGGTGTTCCGATGCCAAAATGAGAAAATGGGTTAAAACCAGAAACTACCATGATGATAAGAATAATTTTTCCAATTCCAAAGAACTGCGCAAGGTACATGCGATATGATGGTGGTGGATAATTATCTCCTTGAACGATTAAATCTGGATATTTGTCCCTTATAATTTCTGCATATTGGTCGTACACCTTACGGTATCCTCACGAAAAACTGAAATTAAAAATGCAAATTCATCAGCATCACAATGAATTAGAAATTAGACCCAAAGCATGTTCAAAATGCATGCATTCATAGAATTTTCGCAATATTCTAGTTTTGTGTCTAGGTTGCGTAAAGCAGGAAAAAACAAACGAACGTGGATTTTTTAGTTAGGAATTTTGGGTTGACCTCTGGCAGAGGGTTTTCCCCTAATGGCAACTTGCGTGCTGTTTACTTTATCTCTTTTATTATCATTTTGAGAAACGCAATATATATATATGCAGCGATCATCAATATTCGTGCCACGCAATGTATTTGTTAGTAGTTCTGCCAGATCGTCGGTGACGTGATCAATAACTTTAAGCTTTCATGTTGTGGATACATAATTCGCATATTAAATTGAATTTAGTGATGCTGACATAAAAGTCCATCCAATCAATGAATACAATGAGTCAGCTTATTTGGAATGCTGCGTATATATAGGTACAAATTAACAGCACACGATTATGAATGCGTTAGTTCACTAGATTGTTTCAACCAGCATACATACACCAGTAAAACTGTAAACTTCTGTCTGTCTGTCATACTGTATTCATGAGCAATTTCGAGAAAATGCTGAAGAAATAGTTGAAAGTAAAACGAATCTACCATGATTGTTACATCATAACCCTTACCAAAATGCAAATTGCAGTGTTGGCCCCGCAAACTGGGCAAACTTGACCTTGGGTATTTCCTTAGGTGAAGATCCATCGACCTCTGATGATTGAAATAAATCCTTTACAGTTAAAGAAAGACAAATTAACAGTACAAAAGCAGAGATCATACTCCCCACTTCTGCCATGTTTGCGACCAGCCGAAAATGTCGCGTGATATAATTGCAGCATACGAGTATAGTCCCACCTTTGTGGCGCTTTGACTTTCGGACGCATAAAACTAGGATGGGAGCTTTCATAAAATACTCAAACACCTCATCATCGAATACTGCCGAATACTCGAGTCTTCAGCAATGTGCTGAAATGCCGAATACCATATTTACCATATAACAAATTACATGTATATTTCCTATGTAGACTGCTTAGTGGTAATTAAAAACCACCACCTTTAGTCTCCTTCACGTGGCATATTTTCATAATACTAATAAACTTTAGCTTGTACTGTATTTATTTCAATTTGTTCAAACTTGATTTTTTTCCCCTACTTATTTTGAAAAAAAAAATAATTCAGTACCATGGAGGTAGAAGTATTCATTTATTGGCATTCTTTTCCTTTTAATTGTCATCTTGTTGTTTGTTTACAAATCTGCATTTACTTCTGACAGATGATTGGAAAGAAGATGTGAAATTATTTAGGAAAACACTTTATTTTTGTCATATAAACTTGGACTTCAAATATTTGTACTATTTGAAGATGTCAAATGTCAATCATAAAGTAGGGATCATTAATGAAACAGATACCATAAAAATTTGCAAATAAATTTAAAAAAAAATAAATGCGAAAACTGGATTCTTAATATATTTACATGTATAAGGTATCACAAAATGCACCAAGTTGACTAAATGAGATTATCAGGGCATGGAAGAATAACTTCCTCCACAAACAAGTTATAGGACTGGATGTTTTAGTAAACCTTCCAGGATACAAATTAGAACACAATGCTGATTAAATAATACTCTGCAGCCCTTTGAAATTATATATCTTTAGTTTGTGATCATGGGAAAATTATGTACTTATTTGTGTTAGGTAGGCTACTTTGTACACTTTACTCAATCTACCGTATGAAATTGGAAGAGCACTTTTAATAATAATTTAATACTTTTGCAGAACTGTCGGACAACAATTAAATGTCACTCAGGTGTCTCTCATTTCATAAAAAAAGTAGATAATAGTAACAATCTTCTAGGTGAAAACGAATTTAAAAATGTGCATCCAACAAAATAATAACACATAGAATTATGACTTCATCGCGTGAATGAATTGCAGATTGCTGTCAATAATTTGGAATAATTCTGCTGGAGAGGGCAATCGATCGGATTCCAATTTGGACCATACGGGCACACCTGGAAATATGAAGAAGAGGAATAACTAGCATAGTTACCTTTATACACACACGTGTACATACAAATGGTTAACAGCTAGCACCAAATAGTGCTCTAAATAGTATTTAAAATAAGCTATATGTGCACCTTTTTGTCATAACTACAAAAATTACTGACAATAACATTTTTAGTATTTTGAACACTAATTTTTCCACATTGCACTGAACACAATTGAGAATCAAAAAAATTACTAGAAAATTTAAATAAAATTTATACCAATCATGATACAAATTTTTATTTTTTAGCAAATATCATCAGCTTGTGATGAGATGTTTAGGATATTTTCCTTGTTAGAATGAACTATAGCATCTTTAGCTTACCATTAAGAGATATTTCAAAAGCTCCAGTTGAAACAAATTGTCCTTCTAATGTATTGCACACAAAAAAGATCGTCAGGCAAGCATATATCTGTAAAAAATGGAACCACGTATTAAAGTATCGGAATAAATTGGTAGATTACACGCGATCGTTTCCAAAGGCATCCCAAAGACAGCATCTCCACAAAATAAAGTATGAGAGACAATTGTTCATTTTTAATGAATGCAATAGTAGATATTTGTGAAATCAAGCTGCAGCAATTAACAACTAGATGAGCATTCTTTTTTTCCTTAAAGCCGATTGACAGATTATCTGCGTGAAAAAGTATGAAAAATAGCAAGGAGTAAGCAAAACTTTTCTTGGATTATTAAACTGTATTAAATAAAAAAAACCTCAGAAATATGCTTTGGCTATAGTGTGGCGCAAAATATAATTAAGCCAAATATTGGATAAACCAGCATTTTTGATTTGCAACGATAGTGGACAATCTATCAACAGTCATATTTCATGTAACAGTTGCTTACTTTGTTTATCTGTAGCCAGTTGTAAAAGCTAGGCGTTTCCATGCCAAATTTTGTAAATGGATTGACACCGGAAATAATTAGGATGACTAGGAAAAACTTTAGGATTCCAAACAAATGCGCAAGATACATTCGATAAGACGTTGGCGCATAGTTATCGCCCTGGACAATGATGTCAGGATATTTCTCTCTAATAATTTCTGCATACTGGTCGAAAAGTTTACGATAGCCACAGGAAAAACTGTAAAAGTAAACAAGAATTAGTAACATAATATGATCCAGCTAGTCGTCGACATGGTTTCAAGGCCGGGGCTTTCAACAGCTTAATGTACAGTATTTTACAGGCACAAGGATGACAAGATTGATAATGTCGAAGAAGAATGGAATGATATGCCATACCAATGATAACCTAACCTTATATGGTTATATAATAATATACTGTATATGCATGTAGAGGAATCGTATCACATCAAGCTGTACGAGCTGATCTGTTTCAAACGACTAGCCTTATAAATGTGGTACAAATCGAGTGCATTTGTGAGAATGTGTTGATAAATACTGGTCGGTGTTCATCAGACGTAGACGTTACAAGTATAACTACTACTTGTATATCTATCATAGCCCCTATGGGGGGGCTATCGACGCATGCATGTGCGTGATCATGCATGCACTTACCACTGTGCACTTACCAATATACGAACTGCAATGTCGGACCTGAAAACTGAGCTAACTTGATTTTTGGTATTTCTTTGGATGATGTTGTATTAATTATTGAGAGGCAAACTATTAGAATAGCAGTACAAATAAACCTCTGCATCTGGAACATTTTTAAGTTTTTAGTTCCTAGCAGCCTAGCTAGCTCACATATCTGTATAGCCTGAAGGGGATATGGCCACTTGGCTAGCTGCACGGCATTTCAAATTCTTTGGTGGCGCTTCAACCATCGGTCTACAACCAATACAAGGATTGTCCGAAACATCCGAATCTTCTCGCCTAAAAAACAAGTTTGTACTTGTTTGTTGCATCTTCGCGAATTAGATTGTAAAAAAAAATTCTCCATTCTGCAGTGGTCGGTATAAGTAAAAAATAATGTATATTCTACGAGTCTATCGTAATACACGGCCAGTTAATTTCTAAAAAAAAATTGAAATTACCTTGTCGTTTTTACTATTTCACAGAAGTCATGTACGTATTACCCGCAGCTAGACAACGTTAAAAAAGTAACTATTTTGATACATGTATTATATGATAAAATCAGGGATAAGTTACAAACAAAATCTGTTAAATTTTCACTAGAAAATCCATTTCTTTCATATAAAATAATTCGTTCGCATGCATCCGAGCTTTTTCTTCAATAGTATTTCTCCGTATATTCAAAAATAAGTAAAATGTGGGCAGCGTCAACAGCAAACGTGAAGTAATTAAATGCTCAACGCTTGATTAAGAATTTTATTCTATATTTACCATAGTATGTGTAATTCTAAAATAAAATTATAAAAGTTTTATAGAAAAAAACTGTTTGTTCTAAACTTAAACCCGTGAGTTGAATTATGTAGATAAGCTTATAATTGAATGTTCAAAAGTGATTAAAAATGTGTGTCATCGCATGGAGGTTAAATATATGATGGTCATCAAATTTCAACCAAATGAAGACGTACAGTCCTTATTTATTCACGTTACAAATATTTATTTATTCGTATCTCATGATAAGATAAGTTTAGCAAAGTAAAAACGTTACAACAGATTGTGTCTCTTCAACCTGTTTGAATCTAACAACAAATAATATATTTACAAAATGGAAGCATTCAATAAAGGCAAGCATTGCCAAAATACATTTATATTCGTTAAAAAATATATTTCATTTTGGTCAATTTTGAAAATTTTCTAAGCTAAGAAGCTGAACACGGTACACCTATTTATTTTCCGAAACTTTTAATATCAATTCATCAGCGGGCTCCAATTTCTACAAACGCAAGAACTTTTGTTGCAATGTCCACCACGGAATCCTCTTTCACGACAATTATCGGCGCAACCCATGCTGCTATATCCCAAACACAAACGTCGATATGGTCTGGGGCGAATTTCTTTATTAGAAAAGAAATAAAAATAAAATTTAGATTTTCGGTAATGTTTTCTGCGTGTCGTAAACCTCAAATCTCAATTTCCTTTTTTTCGAGGACAAAAGCTATTACCTCCAACTTCATCTAGCATTTCTTCTTCGCTTTCTGTAATATTTGAATAAAAAAAATAGCATAATATGGGGATTATGTTGCAGATTAATTTGCCTTGGCAATATTTTTAAATTTGACCAACAATTTCAAAATAAATTTTGCACCGTGATTATTACCTAATTGTCCAAAGGTGACAACGAGTATTGATGCAATCAATGTGCACATAAAAAACGACGTCCTATTGTTCATTGCTTCTATAAGATAAATTACGAGAAAATATCTCAGATACAGCAGTGCCATAAACATACGCAATCGTTTGCTTGCTAAATTAATCACTGCTAACCATATGGCGAAGCATTTTCTTGAAATTTTATTAAACATACGTAAAACGTGTAAATATATTCATGAAGATAATAAACTGAAAGAGTATTCTCCGGTTTTTGAATATTTTTTGCAAACTCGTTACCCTTGAAATTGATTATATTAAATCAGGTTATTAAATAAAACTGATGAAAGTTCATGTATTTAAATGAGGACATGTTAAGGAATGAAAGTTAGAAATAAACCTCCAAACTCCAAACCCCCGAAAAAGAAAGCTTAAAAAGAGTGTTGAAGAAGAAAGCACTTTTTCGAAATTATACTCTGTATACTCTGCTCCATAGAAGTATTTGTTTCCGATTCATTTCAAAACCCAATTTTCCCCAATTTCTCCAGATTTCGCATGTTTCCTGTTGCTCCACCTTTGTATACAATTGTTCGCGCGAGAAACAAAGACATAATCGCAGATTTGTGGAAAAAGTCGATCGATTTATAAAGAGTGAATGCATGCAGTGGAACGCAAAGCAAACAAATCAATGATTCGATGCACGTTACCTGTTAGAATGATGTTTTATAGCCCAAACGTCAATTATCTTCTGAGGACAATGTTAATGTCTAGTGTAAATTCTTGAAAAAAGCTGAAATTATTTTCAATTTCGCTCCTACGAAATTTACGAGCTTCAGATTTCTATTTTCAAGTTGGCACAAAGAAGTTGCTGGTTTGCAAGAGTTGGTCAACACCGGTCATAAAATATGTTGCGTACTATATGCATGATGGACAGAAGCTGGTCATATATCACAGAGCCATAATCCTATAAAGGCAAAAAATTAGAGACCAGCCAACCAGTGGCCCCTTATTGGTTAACCCCTCCCCAACATGTGCAAATTGCATGGCGTGGCTACTTTATTGCAAAAATGCGCATATTTAATAATTTAAGGTCAGGGGATATTATTTAATGCACGAACGGCTAAATGCGGCGTACGGATTACGCCTTGTCTGCTAGGACACTAAACGGATTTTCAGAATATGCAATCATGAAAAATGATAAAATACATCGAAGGGATATATTTACTTTTATTTTTAGCACAGATACGCGTGAGTGTATAATATTGGCGGAAAAAGTCTTATAAATAGTTTAAAAAATGCATTTTTGAGAGCTAGAACTACCCCGATTTAGGCTGGGCTTCCCAACAGAGCATGCCATTCTGTATGATCATATCTCTCGTTATACCATAGAATTTATCACATCGTTAGTGTATATTTCCACTCCCTAAGCCCTCAGTAATACGAAAAAGCTTATTTTTGGCCTCATAATTTGGAAGGTTGTTCACTTTTCCTGCACTCTGATAAGTGAGAAGGTTGGTATTTATGATAGTTATGGTATCAACGGACGCCATTTTGATCTACAAAAACAACTCGGATGGAAAAGAATAGATTTGCATTGTATCTTCAATTTATTTCCTAACTGTAAAATGCATTTTAAAACTATGCCAATTGCAAAATACATTTTTAAGTTGTGAATAAATTCGAAATCATATAATTTAATGCGCTTCATTATAAATGAATTAAGCAATAAGTAATTTCTGTACCATTTATTGTGTAAAACCCTTATTAAAAGTTATATTAAAAAGTTATTATTAAAAATGCTTTAAATAAGAAATGCTATCAACTTTTTTTCCCTTTTTGTAAATTATGAGCTTTTTAAATTTGATTTCTATTTGCATTTCACAATAGGTACAGTATTTAACCTCATTGATTGGCTATTCTAATTTAATTCTAGATTAGATATACGACACAACAGACAATTAAGACATGTTCTGCATAAATTACCCCAATTTAATGTTTATAATAACGCAATTTGAAATCCATGGGCTAATCCATTTTGTTCGAGTATTAAATTTCACAATTCATTTTTATTATTATGTATATACATTACATGTTTATTATCTGTATATGATGGGGATGATATATCGAGTAGGATTTTGGATCATTACAACTCATTGAAGTTATATATAATACTGCGCTAAGTCCGGGCTTTTTCAAAACTAAATTAGAATTATCAATACGTACAATTCACGTAATAATGCAATTTTAGACACATTATTATAAGAAGATATAACTTTCTTATTCTGTATAATATCGCGTTCAACGATTATAAGCTATTGAAATTCAAAAATGAAATCCGGAGAAAAACTGCGGGATAAAGAATACTTACAAATAAATTTGAATAATAGTTTAGCATGTTGCTTCCTTTTTTCTGGCAATATGGCTGTCGTTAAAGATTCGTAAGACGTGTTAAAATATACATTCAAAATTATTAAAACTCGTGCAATAAAAATGAATTGAGCGATTCATAAGCAGGACTACACCGCTTTTAAGAAAGTGTCTTTACGGTCAACATTCTTAATAGGAGCAGACTTTGGCTGAACTCGTTTGTTATCTTATTGACTGTAACGAGGCTAATGACTGAAAATATATTCTGTCCAAGCATTGAAATAATTGATATATTCAAGCATCCCTCACGCATTATTTCGCTGCCATTAAAAAGTTTGTCATATTTTTAGAGAGAGCATAAGCTACCAAATTAGTGTATACCGAAGAAAAATAAATTAACGCGAGCGTTATCAACTTAATTGTACAACTGCAAACATCGACTCCGTCATGACCAATTCACAGTATATACTGTACCTCTTTATCTTCCTTACACTGCAATTGTAAATTGATTACAAAATTGTGAATTCGTCTGTGAAGATCAAAAATTGCAGGCGCAAAAAGCAAATGCGACGGTTTTTAGCAAACTATTTTGGATTTTCAGTTAGATATTACTTAGATAATTATTGTTTTTTAAAAAAAATAAAAAAATAAACGAAAGAATTTAAAATGTTACACGTCAAAACAAAAAAAGAAAAAACCAAGGGAAATGAGTTAAAACACGAATGTCTGTAAAATTTTAGCACTGCTGGTATTGGGTTACAGCCTTACAGGTCACATTAACAATTAACAAACTGTATATAATTAATACCAGGATACTTAGACTGTTAGACAGAAGCTTTGCGAGTCGCACTTCGGCAGTCATGATGTCACGTGTGCAATATTGACAGGCTAATTAATTGGACAATAAAATTCATTGATCAAGCAAGCTAGGTTATCGCTGTTTTTAAACCAATTAATGCATTCCTTTTGCACACGTGTGACGTTACTTCACATCTGCTAAAGCGCGACTGCACATGTCTGAATACCCTTATCTTAATCGATGTTACCTATATATAGTTAGTTAAATTAACTGTTTTATAAGTTGTTCACAATTTAAACAAAGTTAATTGAATATTAAATTATAATAATTTAAGGAATTTAACTGGGGTTTCCCGCAACTAATTACAAATTATAATGCAGCGTTGTAGTTAATGTAATCTGTAGAGTCTAATGAAAGTCAGTGTGAAAACTATCGGTATAGTTGAAATGTGAAATGTGTTTGCAAATTGCGATCAACAATGGAAAGAAAGTTTGATAAATATGATAAATATTTATATAAAGTCCTGTTTTAACTAAATAAACAATTATCGTTAATTTTAAAAATATCAGTATGGCTTCGGTGTAAAACATATTTTTCGAGTTTTAATTATGTTCTGAATTCTATGAAAAGTATTAATTTCCCATAATAAACATTCAGGAAATTGACACTTAAAGAAAAACAATTGCATCCGCCCAGAATTGTCAAATACAGTTGTTGTTTTTGACGAGGTTCAGCGTAAAATAAAGGCGCACCCATCCTATAAATGAGGCAATTTCCTCAGGTTTCTACTTTATATACCGGTATAACTATTAAGCAACGAAGTTATTATTGCGAGTAAACTTCGTCCGATTATAAGGTGAGATATACGAGTCATATCGTGCATTTTTATGCACTCTTTTATAAGTTCTATAGCGCATGTTCCTATTTGACAGGTATAATTAACACGTTTCAGTTTTCAATTTCAATTTTTCAAAAATGACAAATGACCTTACTAAATTATAAGTCAAAGAGGGTTGCCACAGCAAAGCTTTTAAGTTTGATTTATTTTCATGCGTGTATATACAGACGTTGAAACACGATTTTCATTAAAAAAAAATGCGTTTTTTATCCATAGCAATTTTTCGAAAGTCTTCGGAAAATCCATCAAAATGAAGCGATCAACGATACAGTTATTCACCATTGGATTATTTTTGACAATTTTATCTTCAACGACAGGTAATTATTTTTTTTCAGTTTAATGGGCAATCCCTTAAGAATTTTGCGCAGAGGTAACAAATTCTAAAATTAAGTTACTTAAATTTAAATTTAATGAAATGTTCATATATATATCAAGGCGTCCGGAAATAAATATATCAATTTTAAAAGTTCTAATTTTTTTTGTATTCATCGCAAAAAGAATTAAAATCAAGTTTATTATTTTATGTTTAGTATTTGTGAAGTTCTGAAAAAATATAGATCGAGAGTTAGTCATTCATCGAATAGTATAAAAATGTTACTGTATTTAAATAGAAAAAGTCGTGATCGGTCAGATCATGAATTTTTTATTCAATTATTAATTTAGTATATTGTTGATTGGCGATAACATATCTTTGATCGATATTTAAAATTGAATAAGTGATTAAGATGATATGACTAGATGAAAAAACAAAGTTTTATAATTGAATTATGCGACCAGCCTTTGAAAATTTTGAATTTGTCTATGGAATTCTGAGAGATATTTTGAATAAAATTATTGATTTTAAGGCATATAGGAAATTCTAGATTAGCATATTTTATCTCGATAAACACGAACACACATTTTATAAAAAAGTGTCACGCATTATCTACTGTATTATCAAAAACCAAGCGACACAATATACTTTTGAATGATGTGTCGTAAACATGTAACAAACATTTATCTTATTATTATTTCTAAAGTCGATGCTCAAGATCAAGATGCTGATGTTAATATCCCAGAGGATGCCGACTACGTATTTCCGGATGTCGACGATCAGAATGCTGGCGATGATCAAGATGTTGGGGGCGGTGATGATAATGATTATATCCCAGAGTCTGAGGATACAGACTACATATTATTGGATGATGATCTCGATGCAATTGGTGTCGATGCTCAAGATGTTGAAGGTGGCGATAATGCTGATAACAACTTGGATATACGCTCTGTAAATTCAGATGATTTACTTTCACTCTCTGATGATGTTCTACTCGATGACTGTGAGTAAATTTGATCTTCATCAATTAATTTCTGCAATGTCATTTTCGATTGTTAATTTATACTGTATATATTTTCTTTGATAGTGGAAAAAAGAGACTGGCAGTACACGTGTGAGCCAAATGAGTGCAATGCACGGTGCCTCAAATTACTAAACCTGCCCAAAGGAACATGTGGCTATAAAGGAAAATGTTATTGCAAACGCCAATCATAATAGTGAATTTAATAATTGGCAATTTAACCTTCAAACTTATCATTCCTTAATTGTTTTATGCCATTTTATCTTATCTTCCTTGCAATGTCAAACTTTAATTTTGCATATATTCTATCGATGTTATACATTTGCGTTCATTTTATTAATCGATTGATGACGTGCGTACATTTCCAAGACAAATGCTCAACATTGATCAAATAAAATTGATCCAGATGTAAACATTTTTTTTTCTCATTTGTAAAATTATATCAGCAGGTGCCGCATTATTTGTAACACATTTTAGGTTTTCCTCAGTTTCATTCAGAAAACATCGTGCGGAAAATCAAACTGTTTCATTTCGCGATTCACATATTTGTTTTTTTAATAATGGAAAAGTTTCTAAATCCAATCTTGATGTAAAAATAATCGCTATTTGTGCTAAAATCACAGGTATATTAAAATGTATGTCCAAAAAAAATGCTTCACAAAGTTTTCTTGTAGACCTTCATCTTTCTTTATTCATGAAAATGTCTTAAGTGAAAAAAAGAAAGCCTCATTGAAGTCAATGCCTCCTTTATATGCGTAATAAGAGTGGCCACCTGTTATTACTTGAGTTATTTATAATCGATTAATGCTAAAAAAAATTCAGTTTAAACTTGACAAAGTCCTTAACTAGTCATGCAATATAAAAATTAGGCCATATGCCAGTGAAAAAAGTAGGACATGCAGACTGTGGTCATAACCAGTTCCATTAGTAAGTACATGTACACTATTTTGGATTCAGAAAACAGCAGTTAGTGGTAGTTAGTGATAATTTATTTCATTGGCTCCTTTAGAATGCTTCCAATGTCACCAGGTCACCTCATAAGCTAATAGTGCATAAAGCCGATTAATTTGGGCATACAGTATCTTAGCCCCAAATTTCAATGGAACTTACAGTATGGTACATGTATCAAAGTCAACTGTGCATGAATGTTATAGTTCAGCGAAAAAATATCGTGAGAAAGGGAGTTTGTAAGACAACACACAGACAGAGTTATTAAAAGGAAATCTATGATTGATATGCTGATGCCTAAATATGTCAAAAAATCTTTACAGAAATTAGCAGCAAAGTTAGCCGTCAGACTGTTGGAATATATGCGAGAATACCTGTGAAGCAACTTCTAATCAGATTAATTGTTTAAAGTTTGCCAAAAGAGCATCAACACTTCACCATCAATGAGTAGAAAAAAGTACTAGGGAGAGAGAAAAGCAAATTGATGTTGTTTGCAAGTGATTGTCGCTCTTATATTCAACGCCCAAAAAGCTACATAAAAATAATCCAAATTGAAAAGCAAATGGGTGGTTCACAGATATGGTCTGCGATGATCTCTTACTTGGCATAATGGGTATATCTTATGTGGTCCAACTAGTGCACACAAAGATATCTTGGATAGGCACATGTTACCGTTTTCTGATAGAAAATGACTAGGGGTTTGAAATTTCAACAGGATACGAACCTAAACACACCACAGGTTCAGTCAAACTGAAGCAGTGGTTTACAACTTTTTCTAGAAAAATTAAGGTTTTGCAGTAACCCAGCCAAGGCCCAAATTAAAACCCGATTGTGTACATCTGAGATGTTCTTGCACAAGAAGTGGGCCCAAAAAAGGACTCCTTGAGAGATGACCTACAGAGGTAATGAAGGGATGATTTCAATTGACATATAAAAAAACTGTTAGTTTGCAAAAACAAATTGCAAAAAATTGCAGTTTGTCTCCAACCACTGGCCCTGCTTTTTTCATAAACATGACAAATCCATATTATTTAGACAAAGAAAAATTGGAAATTCAGGTAAAATTCTTTACTCATTTTTCTTTAATCAACTTTTCACCGCTGCTGTACATGATAAATTTAAGTTTTTCCAAAAAAACCATTCTTAAACCCTACAGACTGTTCATGTTTTCATTTCACTAAGCATGGCCTAGAAAAAAACTTTTCAAACAATTTAAAAATAAATTGCATTAAGTAGTGTGACGGAAAAAAGAATAGCACAGCTACAGTTTATTTACATTATTAAGGCATCACGTTTTCCATTTTAAAAATACTTATCATGTCCTTATTCAGATGTTTATTTTTGGAGCTATATTTCTAGCAAAAAATCCAGCACGAATTCATAACGTTTAGACTTGATTTATGTCAATACTTTCGGCACAATTGATAAAGTCAGTAAACTACTGCTTGTTATAAACCAATAGAAAAACAAAATACTTTAGCATTTATAAATTAATTCATTAATCTATTTTTCATACATAACAACCAAAAAAAAAAAAAAAAAAAAAAAAATACAGTCGTTCTTCTGTTAAGTTAAGTCAAATATTTTCCTGGAAATTTCCCATTTTTACAACAGTGCTTGTAAAACCTAGACAATGCTGAATATCATCAAATGCAAATTTGAACAATTAAAAAGTTAATACGTTCATAACATTTTACATACAGTAATTATTCTGTTTATCATTATGTATCTTACAATGTATTAGGCATTTGATAGAAGTTTGGTTTGATTAGACCTAATTTGTATACATTTTTTAATTTCTTGAAATAAATATAGCCCAAGTGAATGTGTAATTTAAGTGTCCTGATCGACCTGTAATATCTAAATTCAGGTATTTTAGAAATGTGGCCCCTATATTTCTTTTATTCTGGAATTGAGTGAGACAGAATGTCTAAAACCAATTCCAGAAGAAAAACAAGTAATCATGGTAAAACATTAATTGCGAGGAATTTTTAAGACATAGTATTTCACACATTTCGCAATTTCCATGCATACAAATGTATCGAGTACCCGGTACCTTATATTTTAGCTAATCATGATGCAGTACGATAGCATCATTTGTGCAAAGTGAAATCACATCAGTATGATAATGAATCACTGAGATTCAAAATTTTGTTTTTTAAGTTACAAACGTTAATATTGAATTTCTTCACCAATTTTTTTTAAAACTTTTTAGAAGTTCCTTTTTAACTTTGATATAAGTAAACAAAGCATTTAAAAATTCCTTACCATTTTTTGAGACAAATATCATGTCCTGCAATTTATTCGAGTTTCAGTTAATATGGTTAAAGAAAAATCTAAAAAACTTTTGAGTACATATCAAAATGTTTAAATATTGAATTCAAGGTCCCAATTTGTGCTTACAAGCCAGGTTCTGAAAGATTAATTAATAGATTTTGACAATTTCATTTACAGGAACTACTTGGGTTGCTCTAATGGCATGTACAGCCAGATAAAGCCAAGCCAATGGCAATTTTTTACGTACACTGTTGTGGCTAAGGCAAGCTTTCAATAAGGAGGTGGTTGATGATAAGGATGATGAGGTTGTGGAGGTTGAGCCCCAGTCTGTTGACCAGAGCCCACTGATAACTGCCTCTGCAGTTGGGCAACTAGAGCAGCAGTCTGTTGTTGCTGTTGCTGCTGTTGATTTTGCTGACTCTGCTGTTGCTGCTGCTGCTGTTGTTGTTGCTGCTGCTGCTGTTGTTGTTGTTGTTGTTGCTGTTGTTGCAAAACTAGCATCTGATGCCGCTGCAGTTGCTGTTGAACATGCTGTTGTTGCTGCTGCTGCTGCTGTGCAGCATTAGAATGCATCTGCATTGGGCGGCCATAGGCTGTGCCCATTTGAGACATTCCTGAAGCATTCGGCTGCATTGGATGTACAGTTACATTTGGTGCTTGAACTGGACCTTGATTAAGCTGATACTGAGCCCTAAAATAACACGAACAGGGCATAACTGACACTAATACAGCAGCTTTTAACGTTTGGATTACACCAAAGTTTAAGGAGCAGTTTAACAAGAACCCTTCTTGGATTCACAGTACATGATGTACTTGACTGAAGATTAAATGAACGTTTCAAGCTATCTGAGAAAAGCTTCATATAACAGCATGGTGTAAGACATAAAGCTTAATTATCAAGAGAAAAAGAACTCTGGAAATATAGTGTAAAACGTATGGCAGATTTTGCCTACCCTTACTCATCCATTTTAGTATATACTTTTATCAGAAAAGGATTTGAAAATTTTCGGAAATAGAATTGTCTATTAGAAGAACCTGTCTGTCGAAACACATAGTGTGAAAAAATAAGCTTATAGCTTTTAAGATCATAATTGGTTTCCTATAATTTTACTTTCCTTGGAAAAAATTCATTTTATAAAAATAGTCGTCATTGAACTTAATTTTAACACCAACTTCCTGAGGGCAAATTACATATTACATTTTTTTATACTACTCTATAACGCTCCGCAATGGGCCTGGGAAAATAGCAGCCAGTTCATCAATATACAAGAAAAATACTACAGACGAATCTTTCTCCTAAACTTCTCTACCCCCTTCTACTTAATTTCCAACGAACTATCCCTAACACCCATAGCCAAGCAACTGGCACATAGAACATTCGCCTTCTGGATAAAATCACTTAAAAAGCCTATAACAGACATAACCCGACAATTACTATTATATTGGCTTGATGCCCCCCCAATAAATACAATCCGCTACAGGGCTTTATTGAAATTATTCTAGAGTCAAAACCAACAGATATAACCCAAAAACTTTCCCAACTAAAAGAAACAACAAATAAAACAATTAGAACAAATAGCTTCCCAGTATATAATAAATAAACCGTATAACTACATATGGGTACCTTCACAACGAGCTTTAAAGCCAATCATTTATGGCTTTTTTTTTCGCAGTGTCGCTTAGTGGTAAGCATCTGCAATGCCACTAAGCGACACTTAAAGCCACCTTAAAAAGCTGGCTTTAAAGCTCGTTGTGAAGGTACCCTATCACAACGAGTCCAAAACTACTAGACACTCACTATTCCAGACTGATGATAAGCACTAGCAAAAGACCACCCTACCTGGACTCTAACCTTCCATTAATTCTAAAACGATTCCTCTTACAAATAAGAATAGACCACTACTCCCTTTATGTCCCTTTGGCGTTTATGCCAATAACGGACACGAGACGTTTGTTTGATCGATAGAAATTTAATTCGCGACTACTTTCTTTTTTAAAATTTAAACAATCGAATGGTAAATACAAGCATG
>JAQGBX010002301.1:0-20971 GCA_034698745.1 Megaphyllum sjaelandicum | reverse complement strand
TTCCATGCGGTGTCAGAATTGGACTGATTCCGTAACGGTTTTTATTGTTCCACTTTAACAGTACCTTCACAATATGTATAATTAATTTCTTGATCTCAGTTCTTATATCCGGTGGCAAGTCCTGGTTTTCGGTTCTTTCCCTGGCCCTCAAGACGATTACACCAGAGTCCGATGCATGTGGGTTTCGTAAAGAACCCTTCACGACATTTTGTGTTATTTTTGTTAAAGTCACAGTTCTCAGCAAGAAATCCCATGTATGGATGTCGTAGTTGAGGTCCATTTCTTATGTGCAGAAAAACAAAATTAATTTAGTTGAAACAATAGTATCATAAGCATGATATTATTTAATCTTAGATCTGATTGAGTAATTTTTTTCATCTTATAATAAGTAAATTCATTTTTAACGAAATGCAGTGGGAATAGACGAGTTCAAGGGAAAGCTTCCAGAAATTCCGCTAAAAATGCCACTAGTACCGCTCAGACCACCGCTACCATAGACGGTAACGCCGTCCTGGTAGTAAAAATATTTACTAGATTGGGCGAATGCACATTATAGGCGTTTGAGTCGGAAGCATGGCAGGTATCATAGGTTAATTCAGATATACAACAGCTATGACTCATAATAAATATTAATTCATGGGCATGTCCCCATTATTACATAAGGCACCAATATCTAGTCAAGTACTATACAGATCGACCCTTTAATTTTTTATATGACTTCAAAAAAATGCATGCAGCCCCGAGATGATTGCGCAGTTTAACCCTTTCACTCTAGCATTATGATTCCCTTATCCAAACTTTTTGAAACTTTGGAAATTGTAACAATATATTATTAATATGTTCTCTGAATTTTTTCAGATTTTTTTTAATAAAAATTAAAAGAGTTACGTAATGTCACTTCGAAATTTCAGCATCCTAAAAACAATGGCATAATTTTAGCTAATTTTTTTTTACATTTTTTTAATCTACAGGATGTGCTTTATTAGATTGATGCAAAAAAATTCACTAAAACGTTTTAGAAATTCATTTCTTTAAAATTTGGCTTCATGTTTTCAAAATTCTATAATTTCATAAATAATGCCAGTAGGATGCACAACAAGCATGCATTTCAAAGAAGAGCTATTCCGTTATACCCTAAAGCATTGCAGTGAAACCAAATGTCATTTTCTAATGGAGTTATGTTTTTTCAAACAATAGGTCCCTGATCAGGGACACTGCTAGTGAAAGGGTTAAAACTTGATTTATTTCAAAATGAAATTCTTTCGAGTTGTGTCACTTTTGAAGCGGGCGTGCGTTAACATCGTTCGACCCATATTTTTTTTTGGTTTTTTTTATCAGAGCTACGAATTTATTATTCATGAAGCTGAGTGAGTTATTTTTATATAAGGTTAATCTCTTCTTACGTTTTTTCAAATTGGTTCGTAAAAGAGAGCGGTTTTTTCCATTCATTGACAAACGGAACACGTAATCGCACAACGGCTTAATCATGGCCCGGAAATACAGAGGGACCTCATTAACAACCAAACACGCTTAATACGAATTTCAGCTATTACGAACTCATTTCCAATTCCCTTCCTTAAGGACACGGACGACTAATGGCAATTTCTTCGTTCAAGATTAATTACGTATTCAGATATTACGAATTTTCGGCTAAAACGAATGAATTTTACAGTTCCCATGCAGCATTCGTGCTACGAGGGATCCTCCAGAAATTTCATTTTCGACTTCTCTGACTTTTCCAGGATTTAAAAAAATTTCCCTGACCAACGACAATGTCAAAAATTTAGACGTATTCTGCAAAATTGACATGCAAATATTTTGAAAAATTTACTAACGATAATTTTAAATATTAAAAAAATTGTATGAGAAAATTTTGAACATTTGACAATTTCGGAAAATATTAAAAAATTTTACTCGGAAAACGTGGGACGTTTTTCAATTTTGTCCTTTTTTTAAAAAAAACGTTTAAAATTCTACAAATTTGCACTCGGAACAAGTGGAAAATTTTGCAAGTTTGTGCTCGAAAAACGTGAAAAATTTGGCAAATTCGTGATCGAAACAAAACGTGAAAAATTTGGCAAATTTGTGCTGGAAAAGGTTTGAAAAAATTAAAAATTTGTGCTCAAAATACGTGAAAATTCGTTCAAATTTGTCCTCGGAAACTGTTAGAAATTTTGCAAATTTGTCCTTGAAAATTGTCGAAAAATTTGAAAAATTGTCCTCGGAAACTGTTGGAAATTTGTGCAAATGTGTGCTATAAAACGTGAAAAATGTTGCCAATTTGTGCTCGAAAAACGTGAAAAATTTGGCAAATTCGTGATCGAAACAACACGTGGACAATTTTGCAAATTTGTCCTCGGAAACTGTTGGAAATTTGTCCTCATAAACTGTTGGAAATTGTGCAAATTTGTTCTTGAAAACTTGGCAAATTCTTGCTAGAAAAACGTGCAAAATTTTGCAAATTTGTGCTGGAAAAGGTTTGAAAAAATGGAAATTAATGCTCAAAATACGTGAAAATTTTTTCAAATTTGTCCTCGGAAACTGTTGGAAATTTTGCAAATTTGTCCTTGAAAATTGTCGAAAAATTTGCAAATTTGTCCTCGTTAAACGTGGACAATTTTGCAAATTAGTGCAGAAAAAGGTTAAAAAGTGAAAAATTCGTGGCTAAAAAAAAACCTTTAAAATTTTTGAAAAATTGTCCCCGGACTCAGGGGGTACCATAATTATCTACCAATGTCCACCTAAGGGAGGGGGGGAAGGGAAATTTGTAGGAACACTCGCAACGCGAAGCAGGCTGTAAGACACAGAGTGGCACACGGATTATATTGGTCAAAAGTGGAGCCATGCGCGAAAAGGAAGCTAGAGAGCGGGCGTTCGTAGGACATTGTCAAGGCGGGTAAAAATGAAACAGGGAAACAAGGAAGAAAGGACATGAAAACAGCGGCTGACCGCTGACGCCACTATGTCTTCAGCCTTTGACTGGACACAACCAAAATTAAAACATTAGCGGCATTTTTGACAAGATATTCAAAACCTAACCAAATTAAGTCCAGGCGAAAAACGTAGAAAAATGGCCTCACTGTTCTCTGGACAAATTCGATTGCCGGATTTGTCCAATATATAAAGTGACCATGCTACTGTATAGGGGCCGTTCATTATTTACATAGACAGCCAAGGGGGAGGGGGGAAGGTGTTATCGTTTTGTACACCATTGTCTACCCATGGGAGGGGGGGTATATTACAAATGTCTACATGGACACATGCACTCTTTTTGCACTTCGCTTTTGCTAATTAAATTTACTAATATCTAAAATTTAAAAGATCCGCACTATAAAAACAACCAATTCATGGTTAAAAATTAATAAATCAGGGTACCTCCAGATCTGGAAAACCTGGAAAAGTTAGGGAGAGCTCGGGGAAGAAGGCTTAGCTTGAAAAAGTTAGGGAAATTCAATGCAGTCACGTTGCTGAGTTCCCATTATCCGCGAGTACAAATTTGCAAAATTCTGCACTTTTTTACAGAGTACAATTTTAAAAAAAATTCTGGTTTTTTTCCGAGAATAAATATTTTTTTCTGTTAATTTTCAAAATTGTCATGGAAAGTTGAAAATAAATTTTTTGGGTGTACCCTGTAAATATAGCATACAGAATGTTAAACAAATTCATATTTATAGAAATGATGAGAGGGGGGGGGGAGTGCAGTCAATGTACATGTAATTTCTGTGGGGGGTACCGTAATTGTCTACCAATGTCCACCTAGGGGAGGGGGGAGGGGTGTTAAAAAGTAGTAAAAATGTGTACATGTAAATTATGAACGGCCCCATAGGTATTCACTCGTTGCGTTGGCCGAAATATTGCGTGGGTTTTTCTGGTTCTTTGGCTTAATCACCTAAGCTTCATTTTTACTACAATTATTACCATAATTTTGCGTTCCCGTTGTCAGTGGACAAAAGAAAATTTTTTATTACTTTTAAATTTAATTTTTATAGTATTACGCAGCCTGCAAGTGTAATGTTTACAGGAAAATAGGACAATGGACACAAAATTGAGGTTGACAAGGCGTGCTTGGTAATGATAGGATAGGAGGGACGATCATGGCCGATTTAATATAGGAACTACCTTAGCATTCGCCTAAAGGGATTGTGGGAAACCATGAAAAACCACAATCGAACCCAGGTCTACCGAATGCAAGACGAGGATATGCTAACCTCTAAGCCACCTTGCTCGGTGGCATATTTTAAACAAATATGACTTATGTAATATAATGTTTCATTTTCAGTTACTTATTTGGGGCCGTTCATAATTTACATGTACACATTTTACCACTTTTAACACCCCCCTCCCCTAAGTGGACATTGGTAGACAATTACGGTACCCCCCCACAGAAATTACATGTACATTGGCTGCACCCCCCAATCATTTCTATAAATATTGAAATGTCGGTATTGCAAATGGATATAGTATGGTACCCTATGAGCGGCTCAACCCTCCCTTGTACCCTATCTATTATTATTCTTATTCTTATTAGTGTAAATTTTGACTGCGACCCACCACATGAGGAATTTCAGATACGGGATGCTCAACTCACTGTACATCGAACGTGTTCAGTGATGGACCCTTTGAGGAATTACAGTATGTATGACTGTATCACGTGGCTTTTTCATCCAAGAATGGGCCTTATGCAGAGTTATCATTGTGATCTTTTATTCGAATCAAGAACTAAAATCACGTGTCTCCGGGTAATTTCCACCAATGGAATCAATGAAATGTAAGTTTTGTCAATGGAATGAATTGACACTGGGTGCTTTCACAGTGACACAATTTGCGTTAAAGTCTCGATGCGGTCAAGTTTGAGAACATTAGCACATAAAACTATGATGGCTGTGGTGACATGAAATGCCTTAGAAATTGGAGGAAGAATTGAATGTTCAGAATAGAAATGCAATAGGCGGATCTTGGCTTTAGCAGGTCTATGTTAGAAACTGTTTGACAAGGATGTGTTCAAATTTGCGGAAATTCAAAATGTAAATTTGAAAGGTAATCGTGGTAATACTGCTGAACCTCGAGTACTGTAAACTGTGAAATTTCACATTAAAAACTTTCGATTACACTGACAGGTTGCGGTACATGTGTTATTTTTGTCAAGCCACGAATAGAAGGAAAAATATATTATATTTCTGCAATCGTTATTTTTCAATGAAATAAAATATTTTATAGCTTTTGTGAACAAAAGTTGTATTAATATTTTTGGAACTGCAGCATATATTTGGGTCATATTCTGTATTCGACGTGCTTTCCTTGCCATCTTATTTACTCGGGAGTTTTATTGCATGATCTCCCAGGAAAAAAAAATAATGGAAAATATATAGAAATGGTTGAAAACTGGAACGACATTTTCAGTGACTTCAATATTTATTAATTTGTTTATACTGTAACTGATAAATGGGAAAGTGATTTTTTAACAACAACACAGCATGCTTTCTGGACTCAATCTCTCACATCAATCTATGATGGGGAAATATACATGTAAATGCTGAAAGGTGTAGAAGGTGCATCCTTGGAGGCTTTTACCAATTCTAGGCCAACAAGAAAGGACTTGTTTCGTGAATTTGGTTAAGTTCCATCGATGGTTTCCAGCAACGAGAATCTAATACTAGTAACTTCATGTTATGGAGATTGCACATGCAACCATGAACCTTTGGAAGCTATCATAGCTCCAAAGTACGTTTGGTATAATCCATATAATTATGTTTTGGATCATAAATATATCAGCGTATTCGAGTACCAATCGTAGCTTTCATGACTCCCCATTAATTAATAGGTAATTGACATAATATTCGTCATTACTAAAAAAAAACCTCATGCAGATATTTACAAACCATCAATGAATAAAACATTAAAATAAACTAAAGAGCGCAACCGGAAACCGATCATAGCACGGATCGGAAGAGCGGACGTTCACACTGGGCGCAAATTGAACCGATTAGTATACTAGTTATCCGTTGTCTTTGGGAATTTTTCAAAGATAGTTTTAGGCATAAACTGAAGTATATTTTTCTCCCTTATAGATATCGAAGATAAATAAATAGGAGATGGTAATTTGACATTTTAATTTTTTTTTTAAATTAACAAAAAATATCAGTTAAATTTAAATAGCGCCATCTAGGGATCAATATGTGCAGCAACATAACATATGAAATTCACAATTCCTACTTATTTATCTTCGTAAAGTGTGAAAAAACATCGGTGTAGGAAATATTTCATTTTATTCTTGCTACTATCTTGGCCTTAATTCCCAAGGAGAATGTACAGTTCGTATAGACAGCATCTTCAGGAGAGGATTTACGATGAGGAATGGGTGCGTTGCCGTTGGCAACGCATCGAAAATGGCGGGAAAGTGCGGCATGACGCCCATTGGACGCTGGGCCCTCGTTGCACCGGTGTCGAAATTCGATAGCAAAAAGGATAACAATCGAGATTAATAAGGACGAGTTGCTTTTTCATAAGCATATCGATTTTTTTTTCGGTGCCAGGCTCAGCGTTGCTCCTCGACATCCCCATGGGTTACGTGGGGTGGTCACAATACGTTACTGACACGAAATCTTTGTTGTTGTTAGTCTTTTTTTTTAATATTGTTTCTGGGAAGTCGCCTAATTGGCCCGCCGTCCTATTATTGATTCGATCAGGTTTAATCTCGTAGTGCATGGGATGATTCCTGTTTCATTTCCATCTTCTGCCTTTTCTCCTTTTGGAGCGTTGCCCCTGAGCTCTCAGCCGAGCAGCGCCACCCTGTGGCGAGGAATGTCGCGCCTAAAGCGCTCCATGTCAAAAAGCCTGTTTGCGTTGTTTTGCTTTCTCGTTTTTAAGAAACGAATCTTTTTTCGGTTTGATTGATCTCGAGCGAACGGTGTCAGCGTCCATCGCGAGCTTTCGAGTTAAACCGGATTCAACTTTTTGACGAGCATACGGAGCTTTTATGCAGCCAGCTCATTGAATTAACCTATGTTGCGGTTCAACACCTCCTAGCGGCTCATGAGCCTTTTAGCATTGCATGTTTCCCAAATAAGGTGGCTTCGGAGTTTACGCTAAGATGAGGACATCTTGGGAAAACAATGATGCATGCCTCACACGCCGTTAGGTGGCGCTGAACTATGGGCGTAATATTAAGGTTTATTGGTGTCATATGCTGCCATGATGCTTCTATCTGTATTTATTAAAAAATAAAAAAATATGCTATTACATTTCATGCTTCGTAACAAAGTTCTTTCGATATGCAATTAAGCATCTTACCTATAGGGTGAGAACACACTGAATGCTTATTGCAGGCGCTTACCACTCGGCATACACTAGCGCCGCAGATAAGAATGCGGCATGCGTTTTAAATGAGGGCGCACACAAAGAAATCTTGAAGAAGATTTGTAAGAAACAGAGTGGCACACCAATCACTATTGGTCAAAAGTTTAGCCATCGATTGTATGCCCCTATACTACTATGAAATTAGATGTCGATTTGTGTAAAGCTTCAAATAATGCTATCAATTTTCTCGGAATAATTCTCAAGTAAATAAATATGAGAATTATGCAAGATGGAGCCTGAAATAATGTTGCTACTACAGTATATTTCAATATTTATTTTTCAAATAAATGTCTGAGAACAGTGTGGCGGAATGTTGACTCTTCGAGGAAAAAGCGGCACCCTCATTTTTTATACGTTGATATAAAGTTTGGAAAATATTTACTATGGTCTATAATATTTATCAAACAAGAATTTTCTTAGTTATATCATGCTTAGATGAGCAGAAATGTCTTTTTTTGTTGTTGTTGTTTGATTTCCTTGTTAGTTGCCAAAGGCATGCAACGCAAAAAATATGGATTTATACAAGTATGTAGATAATTATGATGTCACATCAATTGCTGATTTTTGATTCCTCAATTCATCTGATATGGCTCAGGGCATTTTTTTTTTTAAATTTAAAAATCAAATCTTTTGATTTAGCTTGAAATTCTGCATCCGTACAAGCGTGTATATGTGTCAGTTGGACAGGCATCGTGTATTAAATACAATTTTCAAAACGACCGTATGGCGGATCATTTGAAATTTATTTGATGATTTTAATTGTTATTTTATAATTAAACATGTTGATATTAACATCTTAATTTGTAAATTTATGTTCTTCCATGTATTCATATCTTGAACAATGCCACCGTGGTGTTCACGACAGGAAAACCACTTGAGGTCGAACTCAAGTCTCAAGACATGCACGTGCTTGGCAACTGATGTATCACTGCATCAGATTTAAATCGGCGCCACCGGTTATCGATAAACTCGAAACGAGGCATATCACTCATTGTTCATCTCCCACGGACTAAACCTTGAACCAGAGGTCTTTTTGAACGTTTTCAGCAACATTCGAAAAGGTTGCTCGGAGCGTCACGTGATTTTCATCAGCGACCACTCTGACCCTCGAGTGTCAGATGACTGCACTTTCGATAACGACGTTGCAACTCGAGTTTTCGATTTTCGTAACAATTTGGCGAAACGTTATTCGAACCGGACTTACCCAATCTGCGATTTCGCATAAGTGCGCTTTTTCAGAGAAATGCGCAGGCGGAATGTTGTTCTTTTTCGTCATAGGTGTATTGAGTTCATGGCACCGCATTTGTGGAAATGCTCTTTTGAAGGGGGAGCATTCGCAGAAGGAATTCATGAAAGTGGTTCCCAAAAATATACTCAATTTGGGAGACCTCGCCGGTTGGTACCAACGCTAGCCGCTGGTGCCATCCGAATTCCCCTATTGCCCTCTTCCCAAAGGTGACGGAAACAACCTGTTTGTGATTACCCGCTGACATTGTTTCTATTTCTGATCTTTGGTTCCATGCGCATGGGACCAGCAAGACATCCGGTGACATGCACCCAGCTTTTGCAATCAGCATATTTAATCGATTTTTTTTTCGTATTTTAACGTACTATAAAATTGTACGAGGTTGATATTGGAATGCAGATGTCCTCAATTTGGCTTCGGATTGTTCCGGCCGCCATCTTGATTCGTAAAAGCTGAGCAGAAAACTTGCTCTTGATCTATAAACTTTGTTGATATTATCTGAAGAGGTTCTTCGTACTGTTTAGTTCACCGTCTTTACTTGGCAAAGTTGAGTCCAAAACTTGATGCTTCAGCTGCACATTGATGTTATCTGAAGAGGTTCTTTGGAATTTTAAGTTTTTAAGTCGGCCATCTTTATTTTTTGAAGTTAATTACTAACAGTTTTTTTAGTTCGTCATCTTGGACCTTACTGTTTTTTTATTATTTTTAAATCTTAAACTTACTTCTTCAGCTGTAAGCATTATACGGATGTTATCGAAAGAGGTTCTTTGGCATTTTTTAATTGGTCATCTTTATTTATTGAAGTTTATTATCGAAGTGTCTTAGTTTGTCGAAAGTGAGTCCAAAACGTGCATCTTGATGCTCCCCGAAGAAGTTCTTGGAAATGTTTATTTATATGCTTTTATCTGAAATTTAATTAGTTGATGTCATTTGAAGAGGTTATTTTGAATGTTTAATTCGCCACCTTTACCATGGTCAAAGTTAAGTCCACAACCTTGCTATTTTATCTGTAAACTTTGTTGACGTAGTCGTTAGTGGAAGAGTTTCTTGGAAATGTTTACTGCGGCTACATTTAGCAGTCAACTTCGAACCCGAGAGTCAACACGCGATGGACAAACTCCGATTTTGTTAGGTTTAGGAAATGCCGAAAATATTCTGTCGTCCATCTTGATTTAAAGGTTGAGCCAATGGGCGTTGAATAAAACGCACCCTAAATGGAGTGGAGGGTTGCAAAAGGTCCTTTGTCTCAATATCAGTCCAAATCACCAGTATACGAAAGGTCCGAAAGGTGCTTGATTTTGGAATACTGTATCAAGTACCATAGTTTTCAATCGTACAAGAATATCGGAATTACAGTTGAGTTCAGCGCCACACCCTCATCTTGGACTTTTAAAAAAACTCGCCCCATTTGTTCCAAGTCATCTTGAAAAATTCGTCATCAAATGCACTCTGGCCTCTGTATAGTAAAGGTGATGCAGATCAGTATCCAAAATGGGATTTTATCAACAATCCATGAAATCGCAAAGCTTATAACGGGGTCCAAAATGGGAAGATGACTTGCTTTTTTTAAGCAGGTACCATCGTGGCTGTAGCTAGACCATCAGGAAGCCCTACTTTCATTTTTTAGTCATGGGAGTTTTGTGAATACAGAGTCAGCCACCTTGACTCAAGATGACTTCCGGATTTCTAGGCACCTTACAAATGGCATACGAATCGTGCAAATGTATTTTTTAAAATTGTTTATTTGAACATGAATCCTAGGTGCACGTCGATAAAAATAAAGGTGATCAATCGCACGCTGAGGGACATCATCGAAATTACCCGAAATGGACCTTGGATAAAAATAACACCGGCAGCTCGCAAATGGCGGCCATCGCAAAAATCCATTTTCTGCGCAATTAACGAACGAAAATAGCGGCATTTTCAAGGTGCTCCTAGAGTTGGCTGCAGGACCTAGCGCAAAGGTCACGCCCACGTTCGATGCCATTTTTTCCCGCTTGCTTTGACCTATTTTCGGCAATTTTATTGGTCCGAAGACGAGGCTTCCGGTGGCGCCCTCTATAGCGCCGCTGCTCTTCCTTATTGATTGATCGCGATTGGCACATTGCCCGAGCACCGACGTCGACCAATCGAGTTTTTTCCATGGCTTTTTTCCCTCTTGACTCGGGTTTCCCCATTTGGCCTTTTGACCCTCGCGGCCATCTTCTTTTTTTTAATATCTTTTCCTTTTCGTCCACGAATAGGGTCCCTGACATTTTAACGAGTAGCAAAAAATGTCACCATTAATATTCGTCGTTTATGATTCTTACGTCATCCCCTTTAAGCATTTCTTCACCTTCAATCCTAACTTGCTAAGGACGATTCTGGCGCATCCAATTCGATCCAGTTCGGAGAGCCACCTCGATCCAGATCTGGGAATCTAGAATTTCCCCAGAATTATTTCCTTTACGTTTCTCATTCATTGACATTTTTTGACGCCGATTCGAGGCGTATTCCGAACGGATGCGGATGTCGCTGAAACGAGAAGTAAAACTCGAATTCTGCGAAGTGCAGGGCCAACATTAATTCATCGTATGCTGGTTAGGAATTCTCCAGAAAATAAAAGGAAAACATGGCAGGACGCGATGCTTGAGAACTTGTAATATACGAGGTTTTTTATATATATTGTATACTGTATATAACCGCACCTTCATAAACTAGCCATACAGTAGCCCTCTCGGACAATCCAAGAATGTTTTGTTATTGCCGGATATCGAGCGAACAAGGGCGGTTAACACGAGCCGGTTTTGACCAAATATTTGACAAAGCTTTTCAATAGACACGTGCCGATTGTTTGATGAACCAAACACGCCACTTAAAACGATGAATTTGGCACGTTCCGTTCTGCATTCGAAAATTGACCCGATCATGAACAGAATGGTCGAAGGAAGTTGTAGTTTGCGCCGCCTTTTCCATGTTGCCCGCACGCAACTTTGCGAATTTTTGCGAATTTGCAACTTTGCTCAATCTGCGTTATGTAAGGATATCGCATTAATTTTGGCCTTTGCAAGATGGCGCCGTGACAGCTATAGCTAAAACAAAGTTAATTTCGAACAAGATGGCGGCCTCTATTAGTCGTTCGATTTTCCTGAATATACATGAGTAGGACTGTAGGGAACTCAAACAGAAACTTGACGAACCGTAAAATCATTAAAAACCGTTTAAAAATCCCTACAGGCAAATGATCACTGATAGACCATCCAAATCAGTGAAAAGTAATCAGTTTTCGAACCTTCTAACTTTGACCCGGATGGTTTCAACTTTTCAAATCTGGTTTCAAATATCGATCGCAATGCTTGACCGATAGAGACTAGTGTTCGCCCCCCATCGACAATGAGCCTAAACGTTTTTTTCATAGTTTTTGGAAAACCTTATTTTCAAAATGGCGGCTACGGAAAAAGCTTATTTTCAAAATGGCGGCTACGAAAAAGCTTATTTTCAAAATGGCGGCTACGGTATTCGCGGGGCTCGTTCGGAAATGTGGCTCGCACGTGCTCTCATCGTGGCCCCGCCCCCTCACGTGCCTCGACAAGCCTTATTGGCACTCGTGCTTCGCCCTTTCGGCTCTAAGCACGTGATGCCGGCTGCATTGCGGATCGATAAAATCCAGGGTCCTCCTGATGGCGTCTGGGCCATGAGTGGTAACGGTGCTTTCTCCCCTGCCACACACGCTACCCGTTCGGCCCTGAACATCAAACCGGCAACCGGCGTCTTAACGGCTTTTTTTAGAGACCATCAAATCGTGACGCAGTGACCTTGCCCCATCCAAGATGGCGGCCTTTGGCTGCTTTTTCAACCATTTCTCCAACATCATTCTGGCGCTCGCGAAATTCAATATCGTTCATGATTTAATTTTAGTTTGAAATTCTTTTCATTGTTCCGGCTTTTATATATTATTACCAGCTGACATTCTCTGCGGCAATGAAGGCCAAGATAGCTTTACATTTAGCCATAACAATGAAATAATTTCAATGTTTTTCTTTTTCTACGATGAACGATGGCAGATATTAAATTAAAAAAGTGTGAATTTCATGGTTTTTTGAATTTTTCCACGCGGCAATTTTAAGATGAATTTACAATTTTGTTTTTTATCCGATGTTGCGTGTATTGATCCCTAGATGGTGATATATTAAATTGCAGTAAATTTTAAAATTTTAAAATGAATGCGTGACAAAAATATGAATATGAAAGTCATACTTCCTATAGTTATTTACTTCAATTATCTGGGAGTGAAAATGTTTCTAAAAAATATTAAATTGTAGGCTTTTTTCGAAAAAAAAGTCCTATAGACAACTTGATCACTTCGCCCAATATTAACCCTGTACCAGTAATTATGTACCAACATTAAATAAAGTTAATAAAATATGTCCAAAATAAATGATTATTAACATGCGTTTGGAGTGATCTCGTTATAGCTTATGAGAGTATACACTTTATAGCACTGTATTTAGTTCGTGGAAATCCATAAAATAGACCCCAAAATATATAAAACTTTTCGAAACAGAATATAATCATCATATGTAAAATATATGTTGCTTATTTCATTATTAATCGCTGAGTGTTTTTGTTTTGTTAATGTGGGCATCACAACCTCTGATATCCCAACATGCAGACATGTTGATGCAGATTTTCCTCTAAGAGTTAAAGAATCTTTGTATTTTGTCTTTTGTTTCTCAAAAAAAGCATTGTGAAAAAATCCATAAATACATGTGAAATGACACATGCATTTATTTTACTTCCCATTTTTCTTTACTCCTGTATTTATTTCTAATTAACTAGAAAATTGATAGTTTTTTTTTAATCTTAAAAGAAAAGCATTCAGCCTTCAAGTACATCTTACACTGGGTTTAAAAAAGGTTCGGAAGTACGTATAATATTTATCTAACGTGGCATTTTCCTACTTTTTATGTAATTGTAATTACGGATATGGAGTTTAACACCGATTTAATCGACGTGAAAGTGGAAAACATACCTGTAAAGAATCGCAAACTGACATTCTTTCCACTACAATGCACGCAACGCATAAAAATGTTGTAAACATGTAAGCAACTCGATGTTACACTCAATGTAACGCAGTCGCTTCCTTTCATGATCATTATAATTTGTTACAAAAATTGCTTGGTTCAAAAATGAAGCCAGGAATGCGTTTGAAAATTTTCGGAAAAAATCGAGGTGGTAGACCCTCTTCAATTTAAAACTTGTTATTTGGAGCAAATTGACAAGATGTCTTGTTTTTACACAAGAAACGTGAGCGTTTTGAACATATTCGTGTTTGCTCATGACAGTATAGTGTTAAAACTAAATGTAGGTTCGGTTTCAGAGCACCGCAATAAAGCGAGTCAGACGAAGTTTTTACTTCCCCGGTGCAGTTATGTTTACCTTATTCTATGGTCTGTTAAGTGTGCAATGTAGCATTACTGTATATTTAAATAAAACAATTTACATACCTTAACTAAAAATACTTTATTGCTACAATTAAATCAACCATTACCTCCAGCCTTCATTGGTTGAACATCATGCACCGGTATTGTGGGAATTTTCAAAATTTGGCATTGTCTACACAGTCAAAAAGTGAACACACGTTGTTGGAAACATGGCGCCGATAGATCGCTCGAATCGTTGACAAATGTCAGTATCTGTATCATTACATAAAAATATTCATTAGCATCACTTCCTTAGTTTTTATTTGCTGGTTTTGATTTGCGCATTTCCTGTTGTTCCCATGCGTAATAGGTCTGTTGACCGATTGACTCTTGAGAAAACATGGATCTTCACCATCTTCTCGAGCTTTTTCACACGTAGTTAACGATCATCACTGACATCATTATCCTTAAATTAATTTCAGATTTCAATGAACAGCCACTCGTAGAGCTTAAGTTTGTTCGTCCGATGCTCCGATGTTAGGGCGAGAACACGATGAACGCTTATTGCAGGCGCTTACCCCTCGGAGTACACTAGCGCCACCAAGCGGGATAAGAATATGGCATGCGTTTTAAATGAGGGCGCACACAAAGAAAGCTTAGCCGAGCTGAGCTAGAAACAAGAAGATGAAAACAAGCAGGGAAGAAGCTGAAAGAAGCACTTCGAAAGTGTGTTCTCACCTTAGGGTACGTTCACGTTGAAGCTTATTTCAGTCGCTTGCCGACCAGTGTCGCTTAGTGGTATTGCAGACGCTTTAACACTAAGCGACACTGGTTGGCAAGCTCCTGGAATAAGCTACGTACCCTTACACTCAGGGTTTACCTAAATTGTATTTCGGGGCTAGGCAAATTTCAACTTGTTCCTCACCCTGTATCGGGGGTTCCTGGCAAATGCCACGTGCTGTTGCAGGGGTCAGTTTGGAGGGGTCACTCGCTCGCTTTGAACCTGTCCGGTGTTTGGAATTCAAAGGTGGAACAGCCATTTTTTTGCCGATCAAAGGAAAGCTTGTCAATGGCGAGGGGTTGTGAGAGGGTGCAGGATCGCCCCCATTGGTCATCTTGTCCCCCTTCGATTTATTTCCTCCATGAATGCCCCCCTACTATTTCGGCACATTCCTCAACCTGAACTGAACAAAAAAAAAAAAAAAACGCTTTTTGTTGCGAGGTCGAACCTCATTTGACGGAGTCTGCTAATTGTTAGCTTGCCATCACAATGCAGCGTGTTGTGTTATGATTCTTCCGCGAATTTCTGAATGAATGCCAAAGTACTTTTTTGGTTTTTGTGCCACGGCTGAGCAGCTGCTTTTGCGCTACATTTACCGTAGATACGCGGGATGCTTCTGAAGTATCATTTCCTAAATCGTTCTGAAATTTGTCTGCTCAAAACGTAGTTTTTCAGTCGATGCCAAGGCACAAATCTGCTTGGCAGGAAAATTCAGTCACTACAGTACTAGCTAATAAAATCAAACTTGCAATTGAAAAAGCACTTCTGTAGAAGACGGTAATAAATATGTCAGAAATAATCTAATCGAAATTTAATTTCTGTTTCCTTATAAATATTCTTTCTGTATCTTCTGTTTATCTGTAAAAAGCAATATTACTTTATTTTATTATTTTTTGTGGCATGTTGTGTTTTTATGAATTTTCAGTGCTCATGAAATTTTGTTTAAAAAAATGCAAAAGTCAGAGAAGTTGAACATTTTACTTCTCGGGGGAACAATCTGTAATAGTAGGGGACAAATCTAAAAAACTAACATCTGGATCTTACGCAATTTTTTTAAGCAGAAATATTTCATACATCTGTGAGGAGCTACATGTATACCTGTAAGGAATTTGATGAACTATAAGGAAGTTGTTCCTAAAAATGGGTGCAATTTTGAGCTGAACTTAAGATGCTCAAGTGTGGAATATTTGAAAAACAATTGGTCAATTGTTGAACAAATAACGGATGTCATTGACTGAAACCATGACGTCAGTCACTGTTCCTGGAAAAAAAGATGCAATTATTACCTACTAAACTTTAGTTATTTTCGCTTTTTTGGCTAGCGGTGCAACAAAAACATGCTCAAATTTGGAATATTTAAAAAAACAAATGGCGACGAAATGGCACACTTGTTGAAGAAACAACGGATAATGTCAATGACTGCAACAATTCCCAGACGCATCGCGTCAACGAACACCTGATGACGTCCCCGTGACGTCAGTCACTCAGGGTCTGGCGCAAAGACGACGTTTTGCCAATACAAATCAAGAGATATTCTAAGTTTTGTTTTAATTTTTTCCAGGAATTTTCGTTTTTTTTTGTTTTTTTTTTGTTCAAAGCGTATTTCCCCAGCATTTTTTTTAAACATTCTGAGGGCGTTTATCGGATTTCCCCCTTGGTGGATGGCCTCGGAATACCCATCCTCCCCCGTTGCCATGGCGACGCTGACGTCATAGCCCCCACCCCATCGGAATGCGCGGGGTCCACGTTTCCTAGTGACAAAAAGTACAGGGTGACCGCGCTTTCTTCTCAGGGCCTTAATTCGGGGCGCACTTTTTTCACGCAAATGGCAAAGCATCTTGCTATTTTGCCTGAAAAAAAAGTCCAGCTGTTGTTCGGTAAAAGGACTATTTTTAGACGAGAGGAACCCTGACAACCCTATCGGATAAAGTTTGCGAATGACCTTAGCCATGAAACGGGGTTCAAGATGGCGGGTGGTCCACTCGATTTTCCTAAGCGAAGCATAATGAATAGCGTTTTTAACTCATGATCGGGTAGCCTACTTTTTGACCCCAACTTCGACCTTTCTTCCGGACGGTCATTGTCGAGAGATTTTGTTTTTGAGATGCCATATTTTCTTGAATGATGCATCGGAGGTTGCGTAACTTCCACTTAATTTAGAACTACGATCTGGCCTCTTGAGCTCTGTGCATATTAGTTACATGAGGACTCCCTGTGATATGCACTCACTGAATTATGAATGAAACTGGTCGTTATAGGATAGCGCTATGTATGATATGCTGCTGCAGCGCCATCTACCGGTTTATTTTCGTTCGGAAAACAACTAAACTTCCTCAAAATGCTGGTTTCTCCGAAGTTTGTTTTTTCTTTTGTTTGATTACTTTTTCCTCGAACTGCTGGCCATTTTGCATGGAGGTGAGAATGCAGTTTGGAATACAATTCTGGTGAATTTCAAGTATGGTAATTGAAGACTGTTGAAGTTTACATCAGGCAGTTAGATGGTTGCTCTGTCTTTCGGTAGATTTGACAATCGAAAAGCCAAACGAGTTTTGTTGGGGAGATTAAGCAAAGGCGGCGGTGGCGCTGAATATGCATGTTGCGTTGCTATTATTGAAGCACTGCAACCGGCATCCATCACGTGACTTCGTTTGCATAAAACCGTCTATGCGTTACGCTCCAGGGAAATCTGCCTCGTGTAGATCATCGACCAGATTTAAACAGTTGTGCAATCGGCAACGCAATAGCAAACAGGCCACATTCCAGCTTGATGTCAATAAGGGTACTCAGACAGCAGCTTTGTGAATCGCACTTTGATAGTCGTGATGTAACGTCACGCTTCTTAAAGCGTTCCTTCGAATTGGTGATATCAGATATTTCACAAGGAGACAACGCCGAGCGAGGGACCTTGTCCATCTCCAATGGACATGTGACGTAATAGGAGTTCTGAAACAGATGATTGACGTTTGTGTCATTTTGCACACGTGACCTCACGACTGCAAAATGGGATTCGTGAAGCATCTATTTGAGAACTCCTATTATGTCACATGTCCATTGGAGAGGTACAAGATCCCTTGTTGCTCAACATCTGATATCACCGATTTGAATTTAAGGAACACTTAAATTGAGAAATACGATTATCTGATTAGTTACATGATGTACATTGCATGTATCTCTGTCACTCTGGACTTTATTCAGTTAATTCAACGGACCTAAGGCCCTTCCATTTAATTGTTATCATCATAATAGTGAAATACGTGACCTCACGACTGCAAAATGTGATTCGTGAAGCATCTATTTGAGCACACCTATTATGTCACATGTCCATTAGAGAGGTACAAGATCCCTTGTTGCTCAACATCTGATATCACCGATTTGAATTTAAGGAACACTTTAATTGAGAAGTCCGATTATCCGATTAGTTACATGATGTATACATGCATGTATCTCAGTCACTCTGGACTTAATTCAGTTAAGTCAACGGACCTAAGGCCCTTCGATTTAATTGTTATCATCATAATAGTGAAACATGATTTCTTTCCCATAACACGCCTAAAAGGTTCTGAAATTTGGCCGAACATTTTTAGACGTATGTTTACAGTTTCTCGTCGTTCAACATAGATGGCTCTCGAAATCTCACGCGAGTAGTTTGCACACATTTGTTTCTGAAAAAATTTACAATTTCAGCTAGTAACTTGGTTTTATAGGATGGCATCAGATTGTTTTCGTTTGATTTTGACTCGATCAACAAGATAATTTGAGCAAGAATGTGTGAAATAGTTAAGTTTTGAGTTTCATCCGGCCGCCATTTTGTTTGCGGCGTGGCACGCAGGTGATTGGTCCAGTGACTTCTCGTTGGTAGGTTGTTAAACCACGCGAGACGAAGTGTTAGTCACCCTTTCGGTGTTGTTGGTCTACGAGCAGACCTTGGGTTTTTCAATGTGACCCATGACGAATTAAGGCGAGCCCCGGACTAGAACCCTGGTCTAGCTCAGGTTGTTCCTCCTTGGCCCGTCTCGTTCCGATAATGTTTGGCGTTGAAAAGATGGCCGTCGACCGGGGTACGAGCATGTGTGGGGGTGTGCATGCCTGCATGCATCTTGTTTGCCTTTTTTCTTCTTACGTCTTGTTTTCCTTTTTTTTTCCATGACCGATTAAACCTGGGTGAGAAAAAAAGAGTTCAAGGCTAATCTCGGGTTCTAAACCCTGAGGCCCGTACCCTTGTTTATATCACGAGAAATGCTGTAATGCGCCCAGCTCAACGTGAAAGGTGTTTACAAAAAGTAGACCTATACTGCTTGTGAGAGATTGCAACGTGACCTGGAGAAAGTATACATGTATGCAGTTCAAATTTGTTTGTGTAAACTTTTCTATCAGAGGTTATTAGCCAAAAGCAAACTCAGATTCGAGCACGGATTAGTCTGACGGTCTGAGGTTTCTCAATTTTGGTCTACAAGATGTGTAATGTCACCAATGGCCTTTTAATTGTTTGCGACGTCCATCTGAGCGTTTAACAGAATCTTAATTGTTGGATCAACTTATGTGATGGTAGAGTATCAGCACAAAAACGCTCTGAAAAACCAAAATGTGAAAACATGAGATATTGAGATGCTCAAGAACAGCTTGGCTTTCTTGAGGCCAACTGAAGGACAAGACATTGGAACGGGGACTGTCAGGAATCAACAACGAAGCGAGATTTCAATATCCCTTCCGATCACTTGATGGGAAGGGAATATCAGATATCAAGGGATATCAGACTTTCAGCTATGGGATGTCCACTTTGTTCTGCACCAATAAAGAATTTGTTGTAAAAGTTGTCCAAAGCTGGATCCATGGAGTTCTAGAACACTGGAAAGAGCGAAGTACAGTATATCCCATGTAGGGCCTACTTGAAGAATTGCTTGGTTTCATAATTTCTGACTTGGACCATCGGTACTTCATCGGTACTCCACCAAGTGTCACTCCCTTGGTACAGTGTATCAGATACTCGCAGGATAGCACAATAATGCACATTGGCTTAGTACGTTGTATGTTGCCATCCGTTTGAAAGAAGTAAAGGCATTCATCTATACTGTACATACTGTATATCGAATTATCGTATAAGTGGACATCATTCAATTTGATGAACGCTGATCAATTTACAAATGGCTACGTTATGTTTAATCTTGTCCCCCTTGGGCATGTTCCGATATCAAATGTTCAGTTTTAAAAATGAGACACTGCGATGCTCCTAAATCCTAATATGTGTAGTGGCGGATGCTGATAGCGAGCTTCTCATCAAGAAGAACTGTTTTACTTCAGACTAGCACTATTTCAGACCAATGCTGCATGCACTCGTCTAAGATCGGCCAAATGCCGTTTAAGAAGTCCGTGAGGAATCGCAGCTTATGGCCTTGTGATACCTTTTCCGTCTTGGACGATCGATCGATGCTCCCCGGCCCCTACGCCTTCTCTCCGGGTTCTCCAGTTTCTTCTAGAAAATTCAAATTTCGACCTCTGCAATACATTACAGCACACGTGAAACGGCAACATGTTGAGTAGAGAAAATAGCCCGTTAGGGAAAACAAAACAAGATTGAAAAAAATCAGTTTCAAAATTCTCGCCATGCATGTTCAGAAATGTACAAAAGTTCGAAAAATCAGAATAATTTCCGAAAATCAACAATTCTTGTATGCATTATACGAAAATCAAATACATGTATTTTTCTATGACCGCTATAGCATCATTACAATTGAAGACTTACTGTACTAGTACATGTATTTGCTAAGCAGTTGATGGCCCTTAACCATACCAACTGCTTATTACGAAAGTACATTTCGTACCAAAGCCGCTCATTACAGTCACTTAAAAGCGCCATGGATGCATACAGTAAGTAAATTAATTCCCGTAATTTTCCATCGTACATCTACTTTGAACCGGTTGAGACATTCATGACAAATGAAAAATATATTTGATAAAACGGCCTAGGCTTTTTACAAAATCCTGCACATCTCTAAAAAAATGGTAAAGGACAAGTATACAGGTCCCACAATTTGAATAAGATAATGTAACTTATCCGTTTATAGGGTGAAGATGACGTCTACTATCTTAAGGTTTACATGTACATGTACAGTACATGTATACTTTTCTATTCTAATCAATACCCTACAGTCAGTACTAATTTTATGGTGGGAGCAGAGTGGAGCTTAT
>JAQGBX010002300.1:0-20977 GCA_034698745.1 Megaphyllum sjaelandicum | reverse complement strand
TCGATAGATACGTAGATACGATAGATCGTCTGCAGTATCATCGATATCGTGCAGACGAAGCGTTGATAGCAGCGCCAATGCCAAAAAGTTTGGCCGGGGGGGCGAGGTAAACCAGAATGGAAAGTACAAAAGTATACACGTTAGGTAGGGAGATGTGCTAGTTTCTATAAAAAAGTTAATATACCGTACTAGTTTTGCAAAGCTTGAGCGTGCACACTGTAACAAACCATATCGTATCGATAGATACGTAGATACGATAGATCGTCTGCAGTATCATCGATATCGTGCAGACGAAGCGTTGATAGCAGCGCCACCGCCAAAAAGTTTGGCCATTTCCCTTTCATTTCACCGACACTCGACGGGAACGCCAAACTTAGTTTGCAAACTTGATTTTCTTCTTTTTAGTTTGCCATAAACCAGAACTTTCTAGTTTTTAGTTATGGTTTGGTGATAGTGTGTACCCGGCTTTATGTAGACACGTGGAAAATATGATTGAATTATGCGATTAGACGACCAAAGTTAACGACTTTTTCTCATAAAGGACAGCGTAAGAAAAAAATCCATTCTGACTGATTTGATCGAATAAAGCATGATCAAATTAATAGGCTTTCACTGTAACTTACTGCAAAAACTTCAGAAATATGCAATGTGAATGCGCTGGTACATGCATGTACCTGTATAACTTCAATAGTTTATTAAATGCATGTGCATGGAAAGTGTCTGTTTCATTTGCACTAACACTGTAGAATTCTTACAATAGTAGGCCTACTTACTTTTCTGAAGAAATAATTTGTATTACAAACGTATATCTGAACAAATAAGATTTTTAATGTATTAAAATTGTCTTAACGATGTAATTTTATAAAATTTTACGTTCTCGTGACTATAGCTACAGTATAATTAAATTATATATTTAATTAAGTTTTTTCTCACATTTAGCTAATTTATCTCGAGTTCTGATTTACCGGGGAAATTAATTTCCTGAACTCCCCGGATAATCGGAAGTATTATCGCGAATTTATCGGAATTCGTATTATTTACACGACGTATGATCTGCTATTATACTGTGCAGTGAATTCATTAATAATGGACGAAATATTGTATGGATATTTTGACCTGAAAACTTTCCTAATTCATTAGGATGTCGATTTTTCCGACATTTTAATTTGCGAAAAGCGTTGAGGACGACTCACGAGGGTGGGGCTCGTGGACTCAATTCCATTTTACCAAATTGGTTTTTACTGTCTTGGGGAATGTAACTCAATACACAATTGATTAATTAGAAATGGACATACACGTATATATTGCTCAATATTGATTTTTTGAAATTTCTATTAAATGCAATCAAGAGTCTCGGGAACAGCCATATTGCGTCCAGAATCGGTTTTAATAAGCAATTGTAAAAACAGTTTTATTCACAGAAAATTCCGAATCAAATATTCGTTGAAAAAATGTTCTCAAAGAATACGATTCACTCGTTTTACACTACCGAAAACGACATTGCGGTACCGTTGACATCTTTATCGCAATTGTTGAAGCCTTATTTGATAGTTTTGAGATTGACTGGAGTGTACATTTCCAAAGATGCAGACAAAATAAACGTGGAAAAATCGTCCTGTTTTTTAAGAAAATGCGACAGATTTCACCTCCTTTCTCTGCTCTTGTTAATCGGACATTTTATTTTCTTCTTTTGGCAAATTTGCCGAATCGTAGATCCCGACGGTGAAACGGAAGACCAGGAGTTGGGTTTCACCGGTCCTGCGCTAGGCGCCTTATGGGTTTTCTGTGTTTTTGTCAATATTTTGACCATGTTTGTCTCTTCTTTTTGCGTTGAAGGAATTTCCGAATTTTGCGGTTTGTGGTCCAAACTGCGCTTTTCAAACCACCACGTCGAAAAAGTCGAATCGTCTGTTAAACGTCGATTGTTTTGGTACGGCTTTTTGACGGTATCGATTCATGTTTCCACAATTTCAGGTAAGAATTGTTTTGTATTAAACGTCACCTTTTTTATTTTTTTCAGTAAATTTTTCCGATATTTGCATTTTTTTTATCTTTTATGAATTTTTGTCAATTTTATATCTGGAAATTTGGTTAACCTTATGGGGGCTTTTTCTTCTGTTTTTTTCGTTTACAATGCGTAGAATTTAAACATTTTTAGACATCAATTTTATCTGGAAAAATTAACATTAAGACACCACATTTTTTACATTTTGTTAGAAGGAAATGTTTTTAGGGTAATATAAACGTACGTTAAGTTAATAGCACTGATGTAATATTCAAATTTCTGTAATTTAAGATAAGTTTACAAAAATAATTATCAAATCCAGCGTAAGATAATTTTTTAAAAGTTCAAGCATTTCTGGCTATTTTAAACTAACCTTCAAAACGATAAATTAATATATAAATATTTTTTAAAATATTTCAATACCCGGTAGTTCGTTGTTTTTTTCTTCATGTTCAAACTTAAACATCATTTGATGTTCCTCATTTTCTAACTGATTAACAAATGTACAAATTTTGCTCAAATTATTATTATTATTATTTAAAAAAAAAGTTCTGCTCTGCAATCAATTGTTTGTTGTCATTTCTCTTAAAATCAACGTTTTAGAAGCGATGTAACCTAAATTTTACAAAAAAAAGAAAAAAAAAGATTTGTACATCACTGACTGTATATTTGTTTTTCTCCAGTCGGTTTTTTAGATGAGGCTGACTACACCAAAGTTTGGATACATGTTATGGACTCTCTTCAGTTTCTCATCGGTGGTTTTTACTTTTTCTTCTTCATTTTTATCACCGATATGCTGTTTAAGCTGATGTCCGTTTTCAACGAACAGCTGACCGAAGGTCATAAGGCGAAAGACGTGACGGAAGGGGCGCTGGGGTGGCGTGTCGATCGCTTCCTCACCAATTTTTTCGCCGTGGCCGACATGGTTGAATTGTACGACACTGTGTTTGGTCACTTTATCGGTTTGCAAATTTCCATTATTATACTCGGCCATATTGTCGCCTTCTTCGCGGACAGCAATTACGGACACGAAAAAGGCTGGCTTAAGTTGGCTTTCTTATTATATCAGGGAGTCATCTCTTGCATCTTGCTTTATGTCCCTGCTCAAGTAAACGAAGAAGTGAGTCGTTATTGCGTCAAATTATGGAAATACAGTGGAACCTCGTTAATAAGAACTCGGTTTATACGAATTTCCGATAAAACGAACTTATTTCCAGTCCTCGTCCTGTAGGGTACAGACGAATAATGTTAATTTCTTCGTTTAAGACGAATTCCGGATTAGGATATTGCAAACTTTCGGCTAAAACGAACTAATTTTCGAGTTCCCAAGCATTCGCGCTATGTTACGTTTAAACGAACTTTGGATAATTTTTAAAAAAAATTGTATGTTATAACAGGGAATTTCCCCGAAATAAGTTGCAGCACCTTATTATTCATTTACATGTGCGTGGGGTATTTTTCATCCAAACTTCGATGAAACTTTTTTGTTAAAGTCATGTTTTGGATGATTTCTGATAAAACAAACTACGCTGTAAACGAACAAGTGTTGTCTTCTTAACCATCGAGGTTCGACTGTATCATAATGTGGTATCACCGAATCCATATAGTTATTTTCCTTCGTTGTCTATATAAAAGAAATGTAATTTTGTTTGTGAAATTATCTTGGAATAATTTTCTTCGTGAATGGGAGATTTTCAACAATTTCTATGAATTATTTTCCTGTAGGCCCAAAAATTGTTTCCAGCCTCTTGCAAAATGGCCGTTCGCGATCTACCTACTAGCCAGCAAATCAAGGTATGGAATTTGAATTGTCATTTTGGAATAATTGCAGGAGTATTTTGAGATTTATTGGTGCGTTTATTATTATTATTTTTCTTTTCCCGATTCATGGAAGTTTTTGACGTTGCAAAACTACCTAAATAAATCCCCGGTTGGATTTACGCTGTTCAGAATTCGTCCAGTGAACGACGCCCTCTGGGCATCGGTTAGTTAACGTTACAAAAAAAAAACCAATGTTTTAAATGAATATATTCGTACATTCTAAATCTAAGTTTTATTTCAGATTATAGGTAGCTACGTGACCTTCTTTTTCTATACTTCGAAGATGTTAAATAGCGACACTTCAAACGATGCGTTAACTTGGGACGGCAATTCAGCCGAAGATGATGAATAATTGACAAATGAATCTTAATCCAATTCTTTTATGTAAGGTAATATCGTGAAATCGTTTTGTAACGTTAATAATATTTATCTATTATAACATTGTGACTACATGTATATTGAAAGCCGCTTAGTTCGATCACGTTGGTTTCAGCGGTTTTGACCGAAACAAGCTGCTGACCGGAATAAACGATGGCCGTCAAAAACGTGCTAAAGACTGACCTTACCAAAATAACGTCTTCTATGTTTTCAAAATACATAATTTAATTACACATATGAATTTACTTTTTTCAAACTATTAATTAGTGTTTGATGTTAGCTGTTTGCTGCAACGGTTAAAATTTAATTTTCTGAAATACGCAGAAAATCCTCTTGAGTACTGGCGGCTGCGTTCATAGTGAAGTTGTATTCCAGCCGCTGTTTTCACGACCTTTCCTCCTTGTTTCCAGCTTCCATTTTTTCCAGTTTTAGTGTGCAAGGTTGAACGAAAGTAACGGCGAATTCGACTCACCCAAAAAGTGTACACCGGGTGTAGCTACAAGGTGAGGCATAAGTGTGTAAAGTCTTCTTGTGCCTGCAGCCTGCAATAGTGCCGATTTAACAGACTTATGCCTCACCTTGTGGCCTACACCTGGTGCACTTGGGTGTACACTTTTTGGGTGAGTCGAATTCGCCATTAAATGGCGATATGCGTCGGCTGTTTTTTGTAATACTGTCAAAAAACGTGGAATGATGGCCTGTAGGCCTGTTGATAAAAATCCGGATTTTGGTAATCATGGCTACTGGAGCGTGGTTTGGTAATTGTAGGCGTGTTAGGCATACCGCGAGTAGTACTAACGATATTGATTGCACTCGCATCAGTAATCCTATCATTAGTATTGATTGTGTAGGTGGCGTACCTCATTATATACTTACCATTAGTAAATTTGAAAATGTAGTCTTAGCATTCCCAAATTTCGCCACTATATGTGCGCGCGCATGCGTAGGATGATTGCGATTAAGCCTCCCGTTCCTGTTTCTATCGAATGGAGAATTGAGCGCCAAAGAATCAAACATACAGTATTGTCAGTTAAACTGATGTATTCATAATATACATGTACATTCTTATCGCATTGTCAATTTCGCGACCACCGCAGGCCCCCGTAGAATTCGAATTTTTTTTTGTCCGTTATAGAACGTTTGGCGCTTTCAAACGGTGGTTGCGTTCTATGGATTCGTCGGGTGAAAAGTAGGCCTACATTTTTAAAGTTTAATCTTCGTTAAATTACTCTATTTCGTTATCATCGAGTGTGTACTAATCTTAAGTAACTAGTTCGGAATCGCGAGAAACGCTGGAAAGCAAGCTAGAGATGAACTTCGAGGGGAAAATTCCGGCCGCGTTCGAAAAGTGCATGCAGTTTTCGAAGAAAAAATGGCCCTCGATCGAAATGGTAAGTTCCTGCGAGGGAAACTTAGTAATTTACTAGGGTTTTTTCGTGATGATATCTTTTGGAATTTAAGATTTCGGAGAGCTTGAATGGAGTTGGAATTTAAAGCGGGAACTTCGTAGGCGAGCGCTGTTTCTTATAAGTATACGCGCATTGCTTGTACGCACAGTAAGCAGTACAGTGCAGCACTTTGCACTAGCCATATAATTCGTAGCCTACAAGCATGCTACCCCTTCTCCTCTTCCCTGTAAATACTGTACCGAGTTTGGTACAATTCCATTGAATCATTTGCACGCGATGCTCATACAGACAAACTGATTCATATTACTCGCTTAGTTCGGGATAGAAACCAAGTATCAGGTCAAAATTTGAAGTGTACAGATAATTTTACATTATTTACAGTACATGTAGTTATTGGCTGATAGCATGAATGTAAGTACAGTATATTCCTGAAAATGAAAACCTACGTATAGAAATGTTGACCGTTGTTACAAACGAAGCGAAATCAAAATTGTTAAAAGCGAACCGTACACGGTCAATAATACTGTCAATAGGGACATTCAGGGGATCGTTAATTGTTAATAGGGGCCATTCAAAAAGCTGAAAAAGTTACGGATTTTTAGAGCATTCAAAAACGTGGAATGATAGCCAGTATTGATAAAAATCCGGATTTTGGAATTACTACTGGAGTGTGGTTTGATAATTTTTGGCGTGGTTAGGCATGCCATCCTTAGTAAAAAACGATATTGATTGCACTCGCATCAGTAATCCTATCATTAGCATTGATAGTTTAGGTGGCGCACGGTGACGCACTTCATTAGATAATATTTCTGTCATTACTATTGGAAATGTAGGCTTAGCATTCCCAAATTGCGTCGCTATGTGCGCGCGCAGGCGCAGAATGATTGCGATTAAGTCGTCCGTTCCTGTTTCTACTATAGCCTACAGTTGAGAATTGAGCGCCAAAGAAGCAAAAATATTGTCAGTTAAGCTGATCGTGCATTTATAAGGTGATAATGTAATGAACATGATGCAACATATTTGGAGGTATTGACAGTATATACAGGATATATCATCATATAAGTACTACTGTTCGTGTACAGTACATCCCCTATAGACTTCCCAAATCGAAGATCTGAGGTGACGGTCCTCTTTTCATTAACCGTACAGAATAAGGTTTTTTTAATACAGGTCGAGTATTCCTTATCCGGAATGTTTATAGGACCACGCGTGTTTTGGATTTCAGAATATTTTTAGTGGCAAAATCTGGCATATTAGGCGCATTGGCGGCTATTTATGAAGTGATATCACTAGTCCAAAAACAGAACACTGTCACCTTGGTACAGGGTTCCGACATTTCTGGGAAACCTGGGATTGTCAGGGGATTTTAGGAAGTTCGTGAAAAGTCAGGGGATTTTTTACCCAGCCAGGCCTTTCACTTTAAACACAGGAAATCTTAGACACCCAAAAAAACAAAAGTTATTTGATGATGCAGCCAAAGAATCTCGTGCAATTGATATGGAAATTGTTGAGCTACAAAATTCTTAATAATGGTAGGTTAGTTTATTGTAATGATTTTCATTGTCTAAAAACTGGTCAGGGGAAAATGCAATATTGATTCTGGGAAACCTAGGAAAGTCAGGGGATTTTCATTTGCAATAAGTGTGGGAACCCTGTTGGTAAAACTTTTTGTGTACTCTTTATTGAGCAATTACCCTTTTTATGTATGAATAAATCTCCGTTAATATTTATTATGTCCAAGCATTGTGTTACTTGATATTTTTTTAATTGTTGTGTGGCACAATGTGGTTACGCAGTGGCAAGATTCTCGAATGGCTGTGCAGAATTGTCATTTTAAGCTTGTCATTCTGTTGTTGTATTTTCGTGGACTATGGGATGGCAGCATCTCCTGGGAAAGAGACATCTTTTCAGCAGCCACCATTGAAAAGTACAATAAACCGTGAGGAACAGGTGTGGCATTTTCTCTGCCTGGCGTCATGACTGGACGCTGTAAAAGTTACGGATTTTTACAGCGACTTTGGGAAAATTAATTAAATTCATTAGAGTACCTTGTTCGTTGTGTTATAGATGTCCCTACCGAGTTCAAAGTGGAAACAGGCAGTGTTGTTTAACTTGCCAAACAAAAGTGATACGCACGTACTTGTAATGTGATAACATAACTTAGAATACTTAATTGACTTGTTTCCTATTTTTTAAATTGGTTTCTATTGGTTGGAATACTTATGTGAACTTTTCACTTATGTCAACCGCCTCTGGTCCCAGTTAGTTGAGTAGCAAAAGCTTAAGAAAGTGTACACTTTTTATCGTTTCTTTAGGTTTTCTATTGAGCTAAAGGGTTGGAATATTTTTGGTATGCACAATTTCTCAGGGACTGAGTTACGGCATCCAACTTGTGTGAAAGGGAAATAAACAGTACATGTACTGTATTATGGAATAATCAAAATAATTTTTTAAATCTCAGAACATTCTTGACAGGAACATCGAAAATGATGTTCCTGATGATCAACATGTACGTTTTACTGTTTTTCCTCTTCTATTGCTACATCTTACTGCTGAATGTACAGTACATGTATTCGTTATAAAGCTTTGTTTTTATATTAATACATGCTCTTCTAAGAGATTAAGCTACACTGTATTTGACTAATCTGGACAGAAACTGATCTATTTTGAGCGCATCATGCAAAAACCCGATAAGTGAAAATAAATGGAAAGAGTGGACTAAATTTCGATGCAAAGTAGATTTCCACTTATCAGGGTTCGGCTTTACTATAGTACCAGTAAAATGTAGTCAGCTGTGAAAATGACAAATTATCTGATAACCTCTTCATTTTTATGCGTGGAGTAGTTATTGACAATGACTAAATTTCGTATTGTATATACAAGTGTTTGCTTTATACATGACAGGTGGTTTGGTTCTACTTTACATGTTGTTTTATAACAATGGAATATAATCCCCATTCGTTAATAAGGTGCATGCCACGTTCAAATGTTTTGAAATTCTGAAGGATTCCCAAAATCCAACGAACACGTGATGTCTAACTCGTGGCTTCAGAAAAACCCTTAAATTGTGCACTCATTATCATTTAAGGTCATGATTAAAATAATGATCATTATCATCTGTTTAGGGAAGTTCAGAGAGCGCATATGTGCTAATGATGTTGAATATGTGACGATTTAATCATTCAGCGTATTTGTAATCATCGGGGGATCATACATGAAAGTAATTATAAGTAAAACGTATGGACGTATTTTTGTTCGTAATTGACCCTGCAGTGTCTGTATGGTTCATAGATCTATAAACAGTTGTCAGCTATCATTGAAAGAACGTCCGTCCGAAGCCATGGTACACATCATGAAGCAACAAGGATCTTTGACGTACGCCCTTCACACTCCCCCCCCCCACTCCCTCAGGCCTCAGCTTCCACTCATGAAGGTTTTTACGTGTTTATTTGAGCTCATTTGCATAGAACAACGCTGGAGATTTTTCCCGAGCCTTTGTTGTTGCTTCAGTCGCTCATCGGCAGAAACAAATGCGTGCGATAAGAAAATTAAAACTAAAATAAAATGGGATCATTCACCACGCGTTCTCGCCTTTAGTGAATGGCTAGCCACTTCTTTCATCTATGGCGTCACAAGGAAGGATTGATTAACTTCCCCTACAAGTTGGTGGTTGTTAAGGTTATTTTGATTCATACCGTGCGTATTCATCGCAAAATGTAACTTATACATGTAGGTTCGAAAACAACTACTAGCAAAAGATGATAAGAAGTGCTCCAAGTAAATTGGCATAAAATAGACATACATGTATATGGTATAAAAACTCCGGTTTATTCTATATGCCAAAAAGATTGAAAGCCGATATAGAAGCAACTGAACGTCATACAACATATTACTGTAATACTTTTACAAGAGTGGCGCTATTCGGGGTGGTTTAGAAAGGATGGACCAGTGCAAAAATTTCCTAAATGGGTGCAAAAATGACAAATCATAGGCCTACAATGGGGACATATAGAAACCCTGGGGCGCTGAAGTTAACGGTAATGGCTACGAAGAAAAAGTCAGTTAGATTATCGATCGCCACAAAACAAATTACTTCTGTGCTTTTTTAATGTTTGCACCCTGCTCTAGAATCTGTGTTATACATGGGTGCAAACATACAAGAAGCCCAGAAGTCATTTGTTGTGTGGCGATTTATAATGTAATGTTGCGAACGGAGTCATTAAACTAATTTTTTGACGCCCTACGACTTTATAATTGACCTTTTCTTTGTAGCTATTACTGTGAAAAGATAAAGGACTAAAAGCCCGTTAAATGGGCCTAATTGAGGCCATGTTTTTGGCATTATTAAATTCAGCGCTCTTATGTGTCCCCATTGTCTGATTTTTCATTTTTGCATTCATTTTGAAGATTCGGGCACTGGTCCATCCTTTCTGTAAAACCCTGCATTACAGCACAGCAATTAAGCAATTATTGCATTAGTGCCCCTCACCCATAACATCCATCATAAATGACATATTAAAAATTAAAATTTTAATAAAAATCCTATGGTACCGTTGCTAGATAATTTCAAATAATTTTGTTGTTGTTGTTTTTAAAATAAATTTGTAAAGAATAAAAACTCAACTTGTAAATAGTATACAACTTCGTTATAATCCATTTAAGCAAGTTATGAGAATGAATAACCCTTGGTAGGTCAGAAGGTACTGTAGGTTAAAAAGAGAAAAATAAATGTAGAAGTTATCTTTTTTTAAATGATAGTAATAGATTTTATTCGAAGATGAAAAAGGCATGAAAAAGTTAAGAACTAAACTTAAATATTAAAGCGATCAATTCGTTTCGGCAATATCCATTTTTTAGGACCTAATTTAATTGATGAAGAACCTTAATTATCTAACCTGTATTCATGCCGGCCGCAGTCTTACGAAAAATAACACGTGCTAAATACATAAAAAAGCATTTTGAAAACTTGATTTATCCTTGTTGCACATATTGGTCACTAGGTGGCGTCTTGAAATTAAAACGAAGTTTGTTGTGTGATTTAAAAGTGAACGCGTGGGAAATTTGAAAATTTAAAAATTCTAATTTCTAATTATTTCCTTCATGTTTAATTGTAGGCTATGCTTCAAAAGGTATTTTTTTTTAATTCGGGGAAATTAAACGTATTCATTCATGGTGTTACAATCTGAAAATAAAGTGCTACGTGGTTAGCTTAGTGTCAAATCGCCGAGAACAAATTTGAAAAATTATCGATCTTTTCAAAACATTTTTCAAATCGTTATTTGTAAATTTTTCAAAAAACTTTAATATTGTTCCGTATCTACTTGTACAGTGCGTTTTGCAGAATCGTGGATAACATCGGCACATGCCAATTTTGACATTGTCATTGGTCAGGAAAATTTGTTTACAATCCTGGCAAAGTCAGGAAAGTAGAATACGAAATTTCTGGGGAACCCTGAACAAATGTTGACGTCCCTCGAAGTTAGTCCAAACTAGGTTCGACTTAAATACAATGCGAGCCAGGAACACGGACTAATAGCTCTAAGACCCCGTGATGTCGGCCACCACGCAGTGTTTAGTTGCTTTTCTGTAGTAAAGTGCCATTTAAAGGCGTGCTGTACGTTTGTGAACTGTGGCATTATTTCAGTTTTATTGTAGGCCTACTAATACCTGTAAGACTACTGTAGTTAAATGAGGCAAACACCAGAATGATATCCAAGGATATGAACCTCGGAATCTGTTCAAAACTGTAGTTTGCTGTTTGTTAACGTCATTGCCTATATACGCGTCCAAATTCATTTAAATCGGCCAGGTTTGGAAAGGCTAAATGGTGTAACTATGCCAAATGTGTAGTGTTTGACTTTATAGAGGTGCTATTTATTCTCTCGTTAACATTTTATGGTCAACGTTACTTGAACGGCCGCAGGGTTAGTTTTCCTGACCAAATACAGTATAACCACGCCCCCAAATTGAAGCACGCCATAAATGGCACTTTACAGAAAAGCAAGCAAACATTGCGTTGTGGCCGACATCGAGGGGCCACTTGGAGCTATTGGTCCGTGTTACCTGACTCGTACTGTGTAAGCTCTAATAAAAAACCAAAAAATATTAGTTTATGATGAAAAAAGTTCAATGGCTGGAGTTATTTTTTTCATACTAGTTTTAAAACGTGGCGAAACACCTTCCTGTATTTCGACACTGCGTTTCACATTTTCCAAGCGCGTCCTATTTTATACGTTATTGCTCTCGGAGTATTTTTTTTTTCTTCTTTTTCTTCCTATATATAGTCATTTTTGGCTCATCTTTTGCCATCATTTTTACACGCTGCGTTGAACTTTTAAAAGCCAATACAGGTTATGGATTGTTTATGGGCGCTAGAAGGTGAACGAAGCGGGCCGCAATAATACGCTTGGCAAACTCAGCCAGCTTATGGCATTTTGAGCACTAGTAAAAAAAAAATGAAGATAAAAACTATACCTTTTTCTATATGTAAATTTATACGCGCCGTTAGCGTATAGCTTTTTTTATATATGTATATTTTTTTGTTTGATAGGAGGCAAAACCCGCAGCAATATCGTGGCTTACTTTTCTGTTTATGCACTCGAGAAATTGCAATATCGTGCGCTCGTCTACTTTCGCCGACACATAATACAGACCCTAATTGAAAGGCTTAGAAATTGTTGCGGAGCATAATACGCTTTTTTTTAATAAACCCTTCTTTTCAAATCTTGCTCGATCAATTCATCGGCACTAGGACTAGAAATGCAGCAGCGTGGTGGTGCTGCTTGCGACGGGAAATATGAATCTTGTACTGCTATGAAAAATTCACGAGGTGACGAGCTGACCAGTGGCTAATCGATATGCAAATAAATGTTCGTTTCCAGCTTCGGAAATCACATACAAATTTATGTACTGCGTACGGTGAGAAATCAGAAATTACGTTCATTAATAATGGTATAAATATGTGAATATACATTAGAACTGAAAATTTACATGCATTAACAACGAATGATTCGCTGTGTTTTTTTTTAATGTTTTCGAATGAAATAATTTGCGCTAAATGGTGCTCAAAACTCGCCAAAACTGAAACAGACACGTTCATATGATCATGGAAGCATTTTTCGATAACATTGTGATTTTTTTGTTATATTTCTCGATAATTATATCGAGTTGAAAATACATGTGCTGTATGGGTTCCTCTTAAAAAAGATAAATTAAGGCTTCACCGCATAGCTCATGTGTTCGTAAGGATTGCTTCTTTCTAGGGGCGTTAGATGGAAAGCATCTACCACTAAAAGTATATTACAATCGAACTTCGTTGAGACGATTTTTCAAGCGGGGTCCAAAATGTGTTCGTTTAAACCGTAGTTCGTATTTATTATCAGATGTCAGACAAGACAGGAATTTAACGATAAGAGCTAAAGTTTCATTGTAGTTTTGGCGCAAATCCTATCTCACGCATACAGTATTCCGGGGGATATTCATAAGTCCATTGCAGGTTGTCTATGTAAAATGTATTGCGAAAACTATGGAGCACCTGCTTGCTAATGTACCTTTTGTTGACCTAGACGTTTGTCTCGAATGTCATTGAAATTGTAACTTTTTTCTTACTCACCCTACATCGATAGTTTCCATTAGTGAAATAATAAGTGCCCTTTTGTAACCGCAAAACATCAAACATATTTTAAATCAGACCATTATTAAAGACGTTATTAGAAAAAAAAATGTGCAGCCCTCTCAAAGGGCTTCTTAGCAAACCAACTGTGCATGACTCGGTCGCATAAGGGATGTGTGGGCTTTCCTGCATGGCTTGAGTGTGTTCAGCTGGGAAAGTCCCCTAATGGGGCGGCACATACTGTATTTTTCTTTTCCTCACAACGTTTTTTTATTATGTTGTGATTTTAAATCTGTTTGATGTTTTGCGCTCACAAAAGGCCACTATCATTTCACTAATCGAAACCATCGGGACAAATGTCAAGGTCAACAAAAGGTGCATTAGAAAGTGCCTCATAGTCATAGCCTAAAATTCTCAATAATTGTTTTTTGGGGTTATGACTAGCCTGCAATGGACTTATGAATCACCCTCTGCACCCGGTATATGAATTGAAGGTGTTGCAACTTTTGTCGCAGAATTCCCAGTTATAACGTCTCTTTTTTTCTCATATTCTCTAACGCGAATTCTCGGGAACTCGAAATTGCATTCGTTTTAGCAGAAAATATGTAATTTCGAAGTTCGTCTTCAACGAAGAAATTAACATCATTCGTCTACACCCTATAGGAGGGAGACTGGAAATAAGTTCATACTATCAAATTATTCGTATATAGCGAGTTCTTCTTACTAGGTTCCACACTATCATCAATATGGCTTTTACTGTAATTTAAAGATGATCGGGGAAATTTGGATAATTCTCTTGGTCCATGAGACATTCTCGGAGATGTTTCTACATGTATATTTTTCAGCAGCTACGAATCGCGGATATTTCGGTCGCATCATAAATGTTAGTTTTGACCTTGATTTTTTGTTAAAAATAACTTCAATTTGGGTTGCTTTGACAACAATTCGATAACAAACCGTGGTTAATAGACTACATGGTGTAGTTGACGAGGCATCGATTCACGATTAGTTGGTGTAAGAACAACCCGTTGTTTCACAAAGCTTTTTAATGTACGGCTTTGAATGGTTTTTTTGAAACCTTGCCACACGCGTGAGTGTTTCAAGTACCTTAACTGCCAATACCAAAAGATATATATCGGCTTTAGAAGTTTTTAATTTTTCATTTTTGATAACGTTTTTAATGTCATTTACATGCAGAAATTACATTAATTAATGGGAATTGATTCCTTGTTTAACGCCCTAAATACGTAGCTCAGTAATGGAGCTGAAGTACCATTCATTTTATTTTTAAAATGTTGTTAAACTAAATTTTCGCCGTTTTCGAAATAAAAGTTTTCACGAACGATTTGCTCAGTTACGAAATAAAATTACATAGTTATCCTTTTTGCGAACCATGGTTGTGGTTATTTTTACGAATTCAAACATCCATTCTACATATAAAAATTTGAAATCGCGTCCATCTTGCTCTTCCGTACTTCGCAATATGGCCGCTCCCATGCCTTTTCGTCGTTCCGGTTAAATCCCAGAACATTTCTTCTCTTCGTTTTCGTCCTTCCAGGTAAATCTCACAACATTTCTCTTTCCGTTTTTTATGGCTGAGGATCTCAATAATCTAGCGCAATTGCATATCAATATACTTTTTTAAAGCGCCCATCCAAACAAGTGTCATGCGTATACAGCACAGAAAGTTAGGCCATGGCGGTGGAACAAAATTTCCTCAAGTACATATAGCCTACAATAAAACCTGTTAAGAGTGACCTAAAAAAACTACTATGTTGGTCACTGTACACAGGTGGTTTCTATAAACAAAGAATGCCTGAATTAAATTAAAATGATGAATATGCACACTGCACTTATATGCATGTAGACTGTAATACACGTAGTAAAAAACCACAAAACCAAAAAAGTACAGAATCATCATGTCCAAGGGTAAAAGCTAGATGTAACTTGACTTATCCGTTATCTGGTCACTTTTTAAGGTACATTGGCAATGTAAAAATTGCAAAAAAGACACACACATGGTCACTGTACATAATAGTAACCACGTGGTTACTGGTCACTATTCAGAGAATTTTGATGAAGGAAATGTACACTAGAAAAAACAATACACTAAAAAGTGGTCAACATAAACAGGTGGTCACTATTCAAAGGTGGTCACTTTTCCAGGTTTTACTGTATTTGAAAAGTTAGGCCTACATGCGTGCATGTCGTTTACAATAGATGTGTATGTGGTAGCCCTCACGTTCGTAAAATACATGTATATGAAGTGTAAATTTAGTTTTCTGAGTGAAGCAAATAGTGACCTGAAAGTGACATGCGTACAGAAAGTGAGGCCATGACGGTTTCAAAAAAAATACACTCATGTACAGTATCTGCAAGTGAGGCCTTCATACAGTACGTGTCCTTCGCTGTTAGTGCCTGCGTTTCACGCGTTAAAACGCATTTTGGTTAGGGCTACATACGGTTAGTGTTTATTCTTTATTTTTTGGTTCCCCAGGAAAAGCCGGGTAATACGGCTAGTATTATTATAAAAGGTGAGTGCAAGTTGCCTTTTTCGTTTTTGATACCATTCCAAATTAGGAACCTTCTATTTTTAAGAACTTTTTTTGGGATCCCTACACGTCTTTGAACCTGTGACTCGACTTTACATATACACTGTACAGTACATACATGTATAAACAAAGAACGTGATACTACGGTTACTCAAACAGAAGCTTTAACGCATCGTGAAGTCGCTCGTGTAAAACGTATGCACATGTACGATGTATTCGTTGATTTATAAGCAATGATAATCTCGTAGATTTGGCACTTTATGGTTGCCAAAATACGATTCGTTAAGCTTCTGTCTGAGTATCCCTAATGTCGATAGCATTATGTGTCAGATTTCAACTTCATGTCAGATCGCGTTTCTCACTCTTCGCACGCCATGTGCGAACGACGCTTTCTACGCATGCGCGAGACTGTTTTGGGGGACGAACGGTGTTTTATTTGTTTGTTCCTGTTGGGACTAAGGCTCGACCATCGGGAGGGTGGGGGCGTTAAACAAGAAATAAATTTTCAATGGCCTTATGAAGTATATACTAAATTATACATAACATTATATTCCGCATCGTATCATTTACATAATAGGCTTACGTGTATTATTTTCAAATTATGCGTTTCAACGTGGGTTGTACTGCCAACTTGTTTAATGACAAACGTCAAAACATACTGAATATTTTACCTTTAGTTGACGTGTCATCGATTTCAATGGTGGTTGGTGCAAGTGAGTGCAACGAGTACTGTACCTCGAGTTTCACGAAACTTTTTTTTAAACTTGGCCACACGCGCGAGTAATAACTGCCTATTCGAAGCGAAGTGTATCATTTTATAAACTTTTATTTGAACATGATTATCGTTTACGTAGAAGCATGCAAATCGATTTTGTCCAGGTTTCCAACTCCGATGCGAATCAATAAAACAATGCTGGAAAAAGGCATCTCATCAACAATGCATATAGCCTACATTCGCATTTTTTGTGTGTGCTTTTTGCGGATACAGTCGAACTCGGATCAGTGAAACCCGCTTAAGTAAATTTCACTTATCCGAGTTCGACTGTAATCATAAATTTCGTCTGCTTTTTTTGTCCATCATTTATCGTTTTCTTATCGATACGTTATCGGATTATCGATCGTCTGCAGGTCTCTTAAGCGGTTGATGCGTGCACTCGCATTAAATGACAAATGATTTTTGGGTCATATAAAATGTGACTAATGGACATTATCCTTATCTCATTGCTCGTACCCGCATTTCGGTGTTACTTATAGGGGATATTGAAAAATTGATGAGACGAATGTATAGAAATAAAAATAAACAAGTTATGTGTTTGACTGGTTAATTACGACGTTGTTTGTCAAAGAAACCGCGAAGTAAACTGTTTTATTTCGCCATTGTTGAGACTGTTTAGAAAATGGTATACATTCATTCGTAAGTTAAAACAATGAGAGAAAAATGCCACATTTTAAAGTATTGTTTCTCAACCTTTTTGCCCCTGCGGACCGGCGAAAATAGTCAAAAAATTTTGCAGACCGCTAAGGTAATTACGAATCATCATCAGGGTTCCCTCAGAAATTACATATTCAATTTTCCTGATATTTGCAGGTTTTTAAACAAATTTCCCTGATCAAGTCAATGTCAAAATTGACATGCCAATTTGTTATCCACGATTTTGCAATATCAGGGTGGCCACAAAAATTTCGTTTTCAATTTCCCTGACTTTTTCCTGACTTTCCCCTGACTAAAATCCAAAATTCCCTGACCAAAACTGACTCGTTAATGCATGTCAATTTTTTTGTCATAATGAAAAATAAAATAACAATTGCAATGAAAGCTTGGCAAAAAACTAGATTTTGTTAAAAGTCTAGCTGAAGAAAATTGGGGTTGGAATTGCTAGCAGCCTGAGTGCAAGGAGTGCAGTTTGCTTTCATTTGGAAAAATTTCCCTGACCACTCACAAATTTCCCTGACATTTCCCTGACTTCCCTGACCACAATTTTTTTCCCTGACTTTTCCCTGATTTCCCTGACTTCCCTGACCTGTGGCCACCCTGAATATTGACATAAGAACATTTTCTATATTTTGCAAAATTTACTAAAGATAATTTGGAGCTTATTCTTCCTAAAATGTTGAAAGTTTTGAAAATTTGTCCTCAAAAATATCGGCAATTGTGAAAACCTGTCCTCGAAATGGTTAAAATTTGAATTGTAATTGGAAAAGATTGGAAATCTTGCAAATTCTTCTTAAAAAAAATCCAAATTTGTGTTCGTAAAACGTGGAAACTTTTGCAAATTTGTAAACGGAAACTGTTTAAAATGTTGCAAATTTGTCATCGAAAACTGTTGACAATTTGGAAAATTTGTACTATGGAAATTTTAAAAGTTACCAAATGCCTCACGTAGAAGCATTAGTTTTGGATCGTGACAACATATGGGAATGACGGCATCATCTGAAACTTAACGAACAACGTCATTGTAGTGTTTAGTCATTTTATGAATGTCGCCGTCAAATTTTTCCCGATGACGTCATTCATTAAAAATGTCCCATGTTTCGGACATAGGACAACAATTTCGGACAACGTCCCGAAATTGTGCTAAACAGGTCCTAAAAGTTCTCTTAATATTCGTAAATGCTGAGAACCTTTTCAGCATCAGTGGTTGTGAAACACGTTTGGAGTAAAGAGAATGACATAAACTTAAAACATTCTATATACTGTATACAGGTTGAGTGGTTATCAAGTGAACCACCAAAAAAAATTATACCTTTGAAACAAAAATAAATAGGTTGATAATTCCTTCACATCTCTTTATATGTCAAACATGGTCTATTCGAAAATAATATTGTCCATGATCTTGAACAAAAAGTCAAGGTCCTCCACCCCCCGCATCGGACAACTTTACTAATATGTCAAAACCCATTGGATATGGAGCTCTAGTGTCAATTAGAAAGTTGTAGGGCATGGTCGAATTAGTCAAATAATGGTGTTCATGTTGTCATGACGTATATATACAGGCAAAGTAAATTTTTTCAAAGAAATTGGCGCACACAACAAATTTCCAGCGTGGCATCAGGAATTACTCATAAGGATCGCTTATATCAAAGATATATTCAAAGTATATGTTTGATTCCCCAGCACATGAGACCACCAAAGGACGTCATGATTGATCGGACACAATGCAGACAGGGGGAGTCCAATTTTGGGATAATTTTGAGGACGTCCTTTTCGAATGGTCCCTGAGAACGAAAACCGCGTACAAAACGAAAAAATAGGGGCCATTATTCAAAAAGGTCGTTCTGATTGACCGGAAACAATGCGGACAGGGGGAGTCCAATGTTGGGACAATTGTTAAGACGCCCTTTCAGAATGGCCCCTGTTGACGCAAACCGCGTACAAAACGAAAAAAAACACGAGAAAATCATCTTCTACTCACTTCGGGGCTCTGTTCATTAGGTCTACTTCGTCGATGCTTCACACGATCGCCATCGCTATAGGTAAGTACAGCCGTGGCTACCAGGTATAGTCGTCTCTTAAACAGCGCCATCTCGTAATATCACTTGTCTGAAAACACGCCATTTGTTAGGGCTCTTATTAGGCAAAGCGTCGCTCGTCACACACGGTGACAAAATGGTTTAAATTGCGCTAAGGCCACGCTCTTCGTCGCCGTTTTAACTCGCGTTGGCACATAATCGATAAGCTCATTAAAAAGGCTCTTCTCAGGAGCATCGTTTCATATCACCGAAGGACTGTTCTAGTACCTTCGCTCCATTTTATAACTTTTATTAGACAAAGATAAAGATGGCGTCGACGGCGCTTTCTTTTCACTCGACCCTCGAAAAGCCAATGCCAGCCATGAAAAAAATATATTTAATATGGATGTTTTATCAACCGCGTATATACGGGGAAAGCCTGTTAATTTGATCATCCCGTAATCCGGTCCGCCATTTTATTTCGCCAAAACAGTCAGTACGAATCTTTTCCTAGGGTGCGAGCACAAAGAATGCTTACTTTCGACGTGCATGTTTTCAGCTTTGGGACGCACAATGAATGCAGATATCAGCGTGATGGTCATTGTGCTCGGTGGCACCACTGCATGCGTTATGCTAAGTGCAACATTCCGCGTAAAACCTTACGCATGCATGCGCATTAGCATCTCATGATGAGCGCAGTATACGTTTTTACGGTACATATGTGCAGTGCTACACTTTTGACCAATAGTGATCTGTGTGTCACTCAGTGTCTTACAAATCTGCTTTCGGATTTCCAAAAAAATGTCAAAAACAAACTTAATTCAAAGCTTATTAAAGCTTCTTGTAAGCTCAACCTGGCTCAGCAAAGCTTTCTTTGTGTGCGCCCTCATTTAAAATGCATGCCGCATTCTTATCGCACTTAAAGCGCCTAAAATAAGCATTCTTTGTGCTCGCACCCTATATATCAGATGATTTTAGTTCGTAAAATGAGGAAAGTAATTTTAGATCTTAACCCCGGGCAAAAGTTCGTAAACATGCTGTTTTCGTAAATGGGAGGTGCGCTAATACGCGAGTTGAGTGTGGTAATTTACGTAGAAAAACGGACTACACATGCACTGTATGCACAGTGTATACGTACGTACATTATCTAGCTGCGAGGCCTCTTTGACGGCTGGCTTTGAGCTACTGTAGGCTACATCCGAAAAAACGGTTTTAAAATTGAAAAGCATTTTGAAGGAGCAACTAAGGAATGCTTGTTTTTCAGCTGGATAACGAAAAACAGAAATACCGTCGAATGTCGTTTTTTTTAAACATCTGTTTTGTCGCCATGCAGACCTATTCTCGTCCAATTGCAATTTCTTTTTGCACTCGACGCAGTTAACTCTATATCGCATTGACTTTTATTGGCAGAATTCTCATTGATTTTTTCCCCCTTTACTGCTTCTTCTTTCGCTCCATACAGACGGGTAAACAAGAAATCCTTTTTAGAAAGTTAATAGCACGGGCTTTGTGCGTGTGTGCAAATGCCAAAAAATAAACGTGGTACTGGAAATAAGGCATATGTCGCACTTAGGATCAATCCGTGAGTCATTTTCGTGAAAGAAAAGCATGTTATCTGTACAAATGCACAGTTAAAAATTTCCGTAAATTATATGACAAACTTGCCGTAAAAAATCAAGGAATGTTTCCGTATAACACAAATAGTGCAAGTTTCCGTACATTTTATGGAAGAAATGGCATAAAATTGAAG
>JAQGBX010002299.1:0-20978 GCA_034698745.1 Megaphyllum sjaelandicum | reverse complement strand
CCGACCCAGGAATCGAACCTGAGTCTACCGAATGCAAGACGAGGATGCCAACCTCTAAGCCACCTTGCTCGGTGGCTATTTTCCTTTTTTTCAATCTATGTTTTGTTTTGGTTTATTGCCGCATGCTTAGTTTTGCCAGCATGAGTAATATCATACTGCCAGGGGTAAATATGTATTGTTAATTTAATTATTTTGGCCTTATTAATAGACACCTGATGAAGACGTATGTTGCGTCGAAACGCTGTATTTTGTAAATAAACAATTTTTATGATTGAAAAATTTTACAGCGTTTAACTGTTTGAATTAATATAATTCGCAAAAAAGAAAAATCTTGAGCACAAATTATCAGAAATGATAAAGGAATCCCAGAAACTTTACGACAACGTTGTCGCTTATATTTAGCCTACTTCATATGCTTTCAAGAATGTTACTTAATTTCTATCTCATTCCTATTATTTCGCTCATAATCTATAGCGATGTCTCAGTTTTGTTCAGATTGTTCTCTTCAGGGCATTTAGAGAACGAGGCCTGTATATATCTAATCTTTTAACATTTTCCTCTACCAATTCCTACATTGTCAGTTAATTTCTATGCAAATCATGAAGCATCAATCGTCATCATCCGTTGAGCTTAAGGAAGCATTCACGCATATACAATGTATATAGTATAACCTGTTCCTTGAATATTTTCTGTCTCGGGATGCTTGTTCTGGACGAGCTCATAAAGCATGGACTATTTTTCAGCAAGAAAACTTTCAAGGCTCGTCAATTGGGTACGTTCACAAGAAGGGAGATCATGGCGCATACACTGCTTGAACATTGATAAATACCAAAGCAATTTGCCTGCCAGTGATAGGTGGGTGTCTTCACCCAATTTTAGTAATAAATGCATCGCTACAATACGTCCACGTTGCCCCGTAGTTAACCTTCCCTTTCAAAACATTATCTATGCTTTTGCTATGGATTGCATCTCGCCTTTACTTTTTGCCATCGTTTTTCTTCAGGCCTGCAGGATTTTTGCAGATCTGCCTTAGGTTCCTTTTTTCCCCAACCCCTGTTACTGTTAGGCTTCCAGGGTGCCGATTCCTTTTCACCCCCGTTCTCTTCTCATCGTTATCCCCCCTCAAAATCCAGCCACGAAATGTAAACATTTCATCATTTAAGAAAAATGATAGATTGATCGAGGAGAGGATCTGCGATGAAAAAGGAAGGAACTATGACAAATCGTCCAAAGGCTATACGAGCTACGGGATGAAAGCATCGGGAAGGTAAAAAAAAGAAAGTGAAGATTCCAAAAGAAAGTTATTTATTAGTATCAGTTGCACAAAAACCTCCAGCCGTCCCCTTTTTACGCTTGTTAAAAAATTCCAAAACGACCATTGCAAAGGCGAAATGTCCCATAAAAGGATATCGCGTATACTAAAAAGACAGCTTTGAAATGGACAAACAGGAATTCGCGAGGACAGTCTGACGGACCATGCTCCACCATCCCAAATTTATGAAGGAATTCAATGTCCCCTATGATTTTAACGAGCTTGATCCAGTAGATGCAAGTTCCTCGCTGGACTTCCAGGGACCCTGCAACTGCATGCGTTACCAACTTTGGATATGCATTTCAATGGTTATGTAATTGAGAATTTTGATCGGAAAAATGACCGGCGTTGTCCACGCATGCACAACTTGTATTCAGCACTCCCTGTCCGCCAAATACTCGGCTTCACATTCAATGGTTCTTTTCCAGTTCGGAAAGAACTAAGAAGATTTGCTCCGATTCAGAGAAATTAGGATGGTCGATTTTCAGGATTATTCTTGAAATCTTATAGAAGATTCTATATTATCTTGAAAGCTTGATACGTTGTTGTTTACCTTGATTCGCTCGGAAGTGGCTCACTTATACTAACTGCACAAAAAAAAAACTAAATTTCGTTCAATTATGCGTTTCGTTCCCGAGCACTGATACCTGATATGAAGACCAAATTCAATTCAAATTATTTTTGGCATCATCGAAAATCTATTGCAACAGAATTAGGTATTCAAAACTAGGAATTAGTGTTTATCGAAATTTAAAGAATAAGGTGAACGTCACTTCTCCGAAATTTAAACTTTGGTTCTCCAACAGAAAGTATATTTATTTATTTCATAAAATACATTTTAAAGCTGAGACCTATGTCCTTTAGTCCAAAAAGCTATAAGCAAGTTCCTTTCAGGACTGTAAACTGTGAAACCTCATTAAGAAAAACTCGCTTAATACGAATTTCTGATAGTGCGAACTTATTTTCACCCCCCGTCCTGCATGGGTATACATGTACTTGGAATACGAGGTTCCACTAATGTTAATATTACATGTACATGTATTATTGATTAATTAATAATAATCATAATGTGTTATTCGGTTAAGGCTAATGAATTTTCGATCTATCAAGCATTCACATCAGATAATTGTTTTGATAAATTATCTGAAAGCCACAGTTTTTAAGAATTCCTTTGCTTCAACAGCGTAGATTCCAATATTTTTTATGAATATTCCGCAAATAAACGATCTTCGATAACGGATTCTTTTCGGCAAACTATAATTAATGTGTAGGCTACTTCAAGAGATTCTGCAATATGGTGCGAGCACAAAGAATGCTTACTTCCGACGAGTTTCTTTCAGCTTCTTTCGTGCTTGTTTTCAGCCTCTTGTTTCCAGCTTTGGGGCGCACAATGAACGCCGATATCAGCGTGATGGTCAATGTGTTTGGTGGCGCCACTGCATGCGTTGTGCTAGGAGAAACATTCCGCGTAAAACCTTGCACATGCGCAAGACACGTTTTTACGAAACAAATGTGGCATACAATCGTGTATATATGCATACACTTATGACCAATAGTGATCTGTGTGCCACTCTGTATCTAAAAATCTGCTTTTGGATTTAAGCTCAGCCTGGCTCGGCTAAGCTATGGCATTGGAGACCGTTAAGAATAGCGTGACTGATCATGTGTTTCTATACGTCGTTTATAAAAGTAATTTTTTGATAACCATGCAGATATAGCAAACAAATGTACACTTTGCACATTTGAATACAATGTATTCAACTTTGAAGCTTATTCCTGATGTATAGTTCATCGCGTGCAAATTTATGCTATTGTAAAACATCGTCCAACAAGTAGCCAAACTGCATAATTAGCAGGCGAGATACTTATCGCTGTTTTTGCATAAAGTTAATGTTTGGATTAATTTATAAATACGGTTATGAAGGCTATCTAGATGTGAATAACTAAAGTGCCGCTATATTCCTAATCAAGATGACTTTTGCCAACAGCTACGATATATAATACTTGGTCATACGATGACCTTGCAGTAGCGCCAAGCTCAATTTTACTTGCTCCGATATTTATCAAGTCCACTCACACAGTCCTCGTTAACTGTCATAGACAAGTTAAGGTATAGTATAAAGATGTATGTTTCTTTTTTATTTAGCTTTTGAGAAAAAAAATAGCTTCTATAGAGTCATTTGTAACGTACTCACAAGAAGGTCTACCAAAATGACCAGTAGTCACCGTGCATATTAATTCCTCAGCCGCATGATTGATAGCGACTGGTGCTCTGAACCTGAACGTAAAATTCATCCGTATTAGAAATGTATACACCATAGTTAAAGGACAAAAACATTAATCTCGTTGAAATACGTTAAAATTATACTTTATACCAAATCAACTAAAAATGTCCTTTCCCAACTACAGCTCTATTATCGCTTAATTTATTAACCCTTATCAAAATTCGGCCTGGCTAAAAAAAATCATTTTCTGCATTTAAAATGCCAGGCTCTTAATTGCGGTCACTTTAAAAATAAAAATTCTTGCCTTCAAGATAAGTCATATCACGATCTGACAATGAACTCTAGAATTGCATCTCCGCAAGAGTAAATTCACGAAATATGTCAAAAAAGATTACAATGTATGTGGTTAAAATAAACAACCCCACGTATACATGTATGCATTCACGTGCAAATCATCTCTTGTGACGGGAATCACGATTCTCTGGTTAGTGTAATCTAATTAGTGATAGCGATGGAAAACGCTAATTAGAACACGTTCAACCGCATCAACATTACTTCTGCTATCAAAAGAAACAAAGCTCACTTAGCACACATTTGAGCAGTAAATGCGTTAATACAAAACTACAGTAGTATGACATGATGCATGTATAGGATCATGAGATTCTAACAGAGATTTAACAGAGAGACTTGCTTTATCTTGGTTAAAGTTTAATCAATTTATAAAGAGATGAAAACGAAATTCAAGAAACAAATTAACGCAAGTTTAACACAAAATATACCGAAAATTGATAATTTATAGACCTTAGATTTTAGGGTATAGCTTTCGTCCCACACTCGTATATTGCGATGGGCCAAATTTGGATACAACATATCATACAAACAGCATACATAAGAAGTTAGAAATGTAACATTTGAGTAATTTACAAGATCTACGGAAATTTGACTTTGATTTAAATTTTATTAATGAAATAACTGTAAATGCGTTCATTTCTTATTAGTCAAAATACGATCTTTGCAAACATTTTTAAGTACAGTATAAAAGTTTGTAAAAAAAAGCAACAGTCGTATGCGTTCTTTTAATTTTGATATTTTTTAACAGGAAGGGTGTAAATTTTACGGTTTACTTAATTAAGCTCCAATAAATAAAGATCTTGTTCAAATACCTATAGGAAGAAGCTAAGTTTTTTAAAAAAGAACAACCGGATGGATATATCGCAAACAACTGTTGGAAAATTATGGTGAATTCGACTCACCCAAAAAGTGTACACCGGGTGTAGCTACAAGGGGAGACATAAGTCTGTAAAGTGTTCTTGCGCCTGCTGCCTGCAATAGTGCCGATTTAACAGACTTATGCCTCACCTTGTAGAATACACCTGGTGCACTTGGGTGTAAACTTTTTGGGTGAGTCGAATTCGCCATTAATTTCTTATCGCCACCCATTCACCAACATACACGCCAGTAAATAATGCTCACTTGTAAAAACCTAGTCACTCCTAGTGGGTTAAGTTTCCGCGTTAAAAATACCTGTAGTGAAAGCCGCTTAATTCGATCACGTTGGTTCCTGTTATTTTAACCGAAATAAGCGGCTGACCGTGTCAAAAAAACACGCTAAAGATTGGCCTTATCAGAATAATTAGCTGTATGTTTTAAAAATACATATATTTAATCGTATATGTATTTAGCCAAATATTTTAAAATGATTGTTTTAAAAATAGTACATGTATAAGCATATGCTTAGATGGATGCTTGCGCATTGTCCAAACGTGTCCGGACTTGTTTTGCCTTATTCATAATGAAATCAACGAACGGTGGAGACGGTTTTCATGCCCTCTTGAAAACGTCAGAGACGACTTGGAGCTTTCTTTCAAGTCGTCGATGACGACAAAATGACGTAGGAGATTTCGAATTTAATCCGATCGAGCCACAGTGCATTGTGAATAAGACATTTGAAAGCTGCTCAAACTTGTTTCGCGCGTTTGCGTTATGTAAACATGTTGAAAATTGATCGAATTAAACGACGTTTTGAAAATTGGGTAGCAGGAGAAAATTCGTGGTGTTTTGACCAAAGGCAATGGCTGACCGGATTAAGCGGCCTTCACTGTAATTGCATATTCGGGCAACACTCGCGCCATGCATGCATTTCATTAGTATATGCATTTCACTAAATTTTTTCCTTATCTTTTGAAAAATCAGAGATAATTTGTAATTTTGAACATCAGGCATTTAGCACGCTACAGATGCGGTTAATTGAAACTTGCACTATATGGCTGCGTTCATATACGGGACTGTTTCCAGTCGCTTGAAACAGTCTCGTTATGAACGCAGCCATTAGAACGTATTTGCTTTTCAGAGAATGTGCATACATTACCAAACTGCTTGAAGCATGCGTGTAATCAAACCAACAAAATCTTAAATTATGGGTGTTCCAAATGCGCGCCATTCCGTGCTATAACTCTGTGTCACTGTTTTTTCCCCATCAATTTGCAGCACCTGCCAATATTTAATAAACCGAACAGATATCGCCTCATCGACTCCACTGGCGCTTTATAAGTGACTAATTACATATTCGGAAGAGGTATTTCGCATTGATATATTATTTATGATATGGATTAGATTTTTTTAATCGAAATTTCTTTTTATCTATAATCAAACTAGTTCGAAGTCAATAGCAAAAGCCGAGGAAGGCATCCTTGGGCCAATGAAACGCACGCCATCCACAGGGTGGCACGTGCACAGTCGTGAGCCAGTCAACCGCCCCCCCCCCCATTAGCCCTACTTCGGGGAGAATTTCTTAGATTCTTATCGCTGTACAATTATACGGCACTGACGTATACATTCTATTATTTACCTTCCCAATTAATTCACCTTTCAGCTTAATAACGTTTACATTTAACGGTTCTATCCAGAAGTGCGTCCCCCAACTTAACGTCTTCTTATGCAACGCATCGCATGTCATATACGAAAATTAAACGGTTTTCACCAACACGCATCACGTATAGCGTCAATTACTTTTGGGAAACTAGAAATTCCTAAGGAAAAATATTTTCCACAAAAAACACCATTTTCAAAAAGTCGCCTCTGTCATGGTCACGATTTAATTGCTATAGAAAATGTTAAGTTCAGAAGAGGGAAATGAAAAGTCAATTAAACAGTTAATTGTTGCCTATCACGGTATGTTTGACACGAATCGTTAGTATCGGGATACGGAAAGTAAAATAGCCCGTGTGGTTCTTTGTTTCGAGTATTTCGGTAGAAAAACAACTTAATTATAGAGAAAATGCAGAAACCGGTTTTCCGTAATTGAATGAAATTACAAGATAGACCTAATGGAAAGTGGTTTATTTTATAGTTCAATTATTGTTATTAATATCCCTATTCATTCTGTTATTATGAAGCATAAAATGAGGTACATGTATGCAATTAGGAATTAAATTTGCAACAAATCAAGGTGAAAAAGAGAATCAGCATACACTGTCATCCAATTCAATCAACAATTAAATGCGATTTGCAAAATCATCCAATTTCTAATCCGAATCTAAAAAAAAGTTCATATTACGTGTACACGCTTCAGATGTTTTCTTGAAGTTAGGCTACTACATATATACATGTAGTTGCAAAAATCTGATTGGATTGCCCTTAATGTATACTCACATGAGGTTATTTCATTTTATAAGATAACTTATTGTTTTGCACTTTTAAGGAATCGAGATTAAATGTTATTGTAATACATATACGGACATCCAGACCAATTCATCGTCATATAATCGAACTTCGTTAAGACGAATCTCAAGGGGCGTCAAGATATGTTCGTTTAAACCGTATCGAGTTCGTTTTAACGTACATATGTATAACTTAGTGCAAATATTTGGAAACTCGAAAATTCATTCGTCATAATCGAAGAAATTAGCATTATCAGTCCATACCCTATAGGACGGGGACTGGAAATGAGTTCGTACTATCAGAAACTCGTATAAGCAAGTTTTTCTTTATGAAGTTCCACTTATTAATATTGATATCTGCATGTCATTCAGTATATGTCAAAACGTTTGCAAATTGAACGTCTAAGCAAACCAAATGCCATTGCCACATGTTAACAAATGCTATAGGACTACTGTATATGCAGTGCATGTTCATATTTTTTTTTTATCATTCGATAAATTCTTTAAGTCACAAAATTGGTCATGTGAATGCTGCGACCAACAGTCAACCAATCGACTTCACAATTAGCAGCAGTTTCACGTGCCATCAAAATTCTCGACTGAAATGTGTATATCTAGTATATCTATATCTATATATACTAATTGTATAAAGATATGTACATGTATGTGTGTGGCTATTAACCGATTATGTCCGATTAATCTAACAAAATGTCCGATTAATCTTTAACAAAATGTCCGATTCATCTATAAAAATATTCGATTAATCTTTAACAAGAATGTCATCGTAAGAAGTATACTGGATGACGGCATCAGAATTTTAGTAACAGCCCGGGCAATGCCGGGCTCTTCAGCATTATGGTTTGCATTATGATATACATGTACAATGTACATGTAATTAGGTTACAATAATGTATAATTAAAGGACCATGGGCAACTTACGAAATTAATTTGAATGTCTGTACAGCCAGGGCAAAACTGGCCGAACTGGCTTTGCCATGCACTTAAAATGTTTTAGTGGCCCATGATGATGCAGCTCCAGATGCACGTTATTTCAAAATAAGATTTACATGTAATCATTAAACCACGCAGCTAGGTTTGTGCATATGCTAAAAAGCATATGCAAACTTGCGTGGTAAGCGAGTACGTATGTAGTAAGTAAACTTTGCGTGCATAATGAGTTAGATAAAAATTCAAATTACTTTAATGATAAATTACGACCGATGCAGAAATATATCGCGTAAACGCAATTACTTTTTATCTGCATTACTACTATTATTTTTTGTTTATTTCTTATTTCTTGGCACGCAGTGATCGCAGGTGTCCCGAGCGTTTTTCGGTTGACAAGCTCAGATCATTCGGTTGATATTTGACGGAGGAAAAGCTGGATACAACAACAATTCGCTCGAGTAAAAGACGAGGCAAGGTGAACTTGTTTTTTTTTTTGCGTTAAAGGTCTATTAACGATCGTTCGCTTCTGGGCCCCTATCGCACCGATCAAGGAGGATGAAGCCCCTTTTTGCATTCATTAGAAATTCCATTACGAGTTTGCAGTTCAATCGATGGCACGAACGTCTATCAGGGCACTGATCACTGATCCACCGCCGAGATTGCCTTCGAGATTTCATCCGCACCACGCTCCATCGGACAATAAAACTGACCCACAGCCCCTGGCAATTAAACAACTTCGGGACGGGAAAATGCCGTTAACAAACCCCCTTGATTTCTGCAAACGACCCCAGATTAAGAAAATGAACGAAAATGATAAGTAGGCACGCACTTCAATACCATCTTTCGCAGCGGTGGTTAAGACATTTTCCCATCTTTTTATTAGTCTTATTATTTCGGTTAATAGGTGCCATACCCCATACTTACACCGTACCAGAAAAGAAACGCTATGGCACGCACAAAGCCCACACATTGTCTTAAGGAAGTGCGTGGTACTTATCAAGAACCCATAAATGTGACGATTTTACCTAATTTACGGAAAAAAATTGAGGTCTTCATTTCATCTCTCTGTCTATACTTCGCATTTACGAGGTTTCTAAGTGCTGCCCCCTGGGCGTGAAGGATAACTCTGGCGGCCTCCATGGCACCTTATACGAGAGAATCCTTGAAGATACGAAAGCCACGTAAAACGGATAACTTATTTCGTTGGTCGTTATTCCATCGCTGCATGTTGTAGATACATTTATTACACTCATTTGCATAAAGTGGCAACGCGCGTGTCTCTGAATATTGATTTTTAGAGCGCACGCTTCTGGAAACAAGCTAGCAAGTGCTTGGAATGACAACGGGCAAATAAATGATCCTACTGGTTAGGTTAAAACTGCGTATTGCCATGATATATTAGCAATTTCATTAACAATGGCCAGTATATTATACAATATAGTTTTCAGCAACGTATGATTTAAATGTGTAAAATTGACCCGGAGATTTGCGAGCCGAGTTCTGTTGAGTTCAGCAGACTCAAATGTCATTTAAACAGCAACTTCAACAAAAAAATATCATTGCGAAAACATTGATGACAACATAAACTTAAAAAGTCACATAATTTAACCAAAAAAGACACCGGATAATCGGGAGTCTATAGTATATTCAAACCAATATCCTACAGTAAGCCTACTGTGTGATGCGGGGGAGGGGTCTTACAGCAAACAATATCGTAAAATGAGTCCGAATCCACTTCAATAATCGTGCCTGGGCAATTTAAGTTGCCTATACTTCAGTGTATACGCTTTTTCCTGATAAATGAAATATGAAAATATTTTTTGCCGATTGTTAAAATTCAGGCCAATATTTTACGCTCAAACTTTTTATATACAAAAAACCTGATGACATTCAGAGCAAATCCACATTCGTAATTATAAAACGTACGTATATTTTCTAGGTATTAATAAACTATTATTTCCAATTAAGCGTTTCAATTTAGGCTTCGTGTCTCAAAACAAACTGGAATTTAGGGCAATTAATCCACATTAATGTAAAAAATATTACGTTAATTTTATTTTGTTAAATGATTTGGTGTTTATAATCACCGATAAGATAACATTAATGACAACAAAATTCGCAGATCGATCAATGTTTGGCAACAACAACTTCATTTTTGCCTATACCCCTGAGATGTCAAATAAAATGAATGCTGCCCCATCATTAAAAGTTAAATTGCATTGCAGTGAACCGACCAACGCCGCAGTTTCATTTAGTTCAAACAATAGTTATCTTGTAATGCAATCGATTAATTGACGAATACGTCAGAGACAACTTCATGTATAAATTTGATTCGATTTTATCATCCAACGTTATCCATTAAAAACGGTCTACCGCCTTCCTTAACTCAGGCATATAACAACGATACTGCAATCAGTTAGGACAAATGTAATTAACCTCGAGTAATCAATTTATGTAATTAATTCACCGTCAACGATTAACACCCTCTCGTGAGGCAAATTAAAAGCAGTCCTTAAATCAGTTCTACGATCATTTATACGTTGATTTGTATCCACAACCGCAGACACGTTCCATCTTTCTTAGGACGATTGATAGATGCATTGGCCAAGTCCAAGCCATATTTAAACCAATATTATGATCTGATACCGTGATTAGACAAAGGCAATAAATTACTATTTACCGAAAACAAACCACGAGGCGAGGGTACAAGTGGATGCTAAGAATTGAACAATAAACGACGTCGTCCAGCATGAAGTTTTTACGTAGGAAAATAAATAAAACCCAGAGAGGCAGTAAACTTTTAATGAGCTCTCGATAAAACATCTCAATACATCTTCGGCTCAGCTTTATCATCAAAAAACATCGTCTATAATCACCCCATCCCATGCGAGTTGTTCTCTTAAGGAAAAGGTTTAGCTCACGGTGAAAGTTCCAGTTTGGTATTTGAGGCAAAAGTGTTTATCCTTAAGGTAAAAGAGCAAAAATTTAAAAAAAAGTATAAGGATAGATTTATGGCTGCTATAAGCCATTGGTGAGTCAAACTTTGGCGATAAGCACAAAAACGTCTATAAAGAAAATACTATAGAAGGAAACTTTTTATGATTTAAATATATTCCTTCCTTCGAGTAAATAATTCAGTTAGCTCATAAATCTTCCTTGGCAATTTGGAAAAAAATAAATTTACCGCAAATTTAAGATCGAGTAATCTAGCGTTAATAAAGTTATCACGTCGAATGGCCACTTTGCGAGGGTCGTCGAAATCAACCGAAAAAAAAGGCAGCTATTCATAAACAGTCCAACTTGACAACGTCTGAATCACATATACATAAGGGGTACTCGGAAGCTTTACGAATGGCACTTTTGGTAGTCGTTAAGTCACGATATGCCAAACCGACAAGCTATAATTAGTTCTGAAAAGCATTGAATATTATTGCTTTTTTTTAAACCAAATGATGCGGGTTTTTTTTCGGCATGCACACGTGACTATATATACACGATTGCCAGAAATATCATTCGTACGTCTGAGAACCCCTATTGAATATAAGTTGCATGGCAACTGAAGTGATTAAAGTGCATTGTTTTACTGTATATAACAAACTGTTACTAGATGTTTCCATAAAAAAGGATAAAAATTAATGTACTTTACATGTCAACTGGTCAGTGCATGGTTTAAAACTTGCCAAATACATAACGGCGGCTCCCTCTGTCCGGCAAAAAAAAATATAAATATATATATCTAAACCGCAAGAAAATATTTTTACGACATTTTCAGATACATGCAACGTATTCTGAATTCTTCTCCGAACCAAAAACTAATTTTATTGCGTGGTGCCGTCTTGCAAAGCATGTACAACAATACAGAATTTCAAATGGTACACTATTCGAAGTATGTGGATTGCATACCATTAGAAATAGTTCAGCAAATGCTGAAAAAAATAATGTGGCCAACCAACCTACCCACCTTCACTTTTTATATCAAATGTCATTTTCGGTTTTGACTATATTTCTTCGAACACGAACGCTTGTTAATGTACAGTACAGTACATGCGTAAAATTCCCAGCGATGCATCTCTTTTTTATTTGTACAGTATACTGAAATGTTATTTTTCTAAGAAGAGTGTATGCCATTGGTAAAACATGTACATTCAGCAACAAACTGAAAATACCTCTGTTCAAGCGAAATGGGACGTCCAAATTCGTTGTTTTTTTGTAGCAAAAGTAAAACTCCATGGCAAAATGCTAAATCTGAGTTAGTAAGATAATTTAATCATGCATTGAAACCTCGTATAGACGAACACCGAGAGGTTATTACATAAATTCTTGAATAAATCTTATTTAGTCTATACCTAAAATAGGCCGTTATCAAAGATGGTTATTATAGTTTCTTTCACGACATTATCTCCAAAAGTCTTCCAATCGTTTTAACAAAACGTAGCATGAATGCTTAGGAACTCTTATGTGTATCATCAGTGTATGGACGGGATTGCCTTTTTTGAGTTCCTCTTAGACGAAGACTTTAACATTATTCGGTGTATAGGACAGGGGCTGGAAATTAGTTCGTTCTATCAGAAATTGGTATAAGTGAATTCCTCTAAATGAAGTTTCAGTGCATGTAGGGCCTATATATGAAAAACACACATTACCTTTATGCATGTGCATGGGATAGATTTTTTGATGTTACTTCAAATTACATTTACAACTTTAACAGTGTCAATAAAATGTTGCGGTCATTCTGCCGTAATTGCTTTTGATAACTCCGATGTCCTTTAGGCCTAGCTAAATGTTTACTTTTGTCTTTGCCATTATCCTTTGGCAGTCCTTCCTGGCAAGTTTGTTCTTCGTTCGCTAAATCATCAGCAATTTCATCTTGCACGCACACATTTTATGGATGGGTGTGAAATTATAGCGCGTGTCATTTTTTTGGTCGTCATTCAGGTTTTAATTACATTATATTGGGTATCCCGCATTAACATTGACCTACATATTCATACTCGTTCATTGGCGCTCAGCCCATTTGTTGGCACCTATATACAGTGTATTTGCCAAAAAAAAAAAATAATAATTAGAGTTATCTATTAAAACCTTCCTGTATTTTCTGCTAAAGAAGCCCACTTTTTTGGGGTTTTTTAATGATCAATAGCGGCGCCTTTTATGTGTTCAGGTATGTGACAATCGTACGGCGCTACCTGTCATATAAAGTGATCCTTCGCACCCATTTTTCAAAAAGCCATCACATCGCAAATTCTGCACAAAGAAGAAAAACAACGTCGTAATATACGGTATAAGCGTATAGAAAGAAAAAAAATCGAAAATTAAGATAATGCGGCTCAATTTAATTGGGACGGAAAAAAATGGTACCTTTTTTACGATTTTTAAATGGAAGCTGTCTGTTTGAAGATATCCCCCAAAACGCCCCCTTTTACTTATAATAAAAATCACCGAAATTTTAAGGATGCAAAAGAACATTGATTGAAAGTGTAGCCAGTCCAATTTGATTTCGGCTAGCGTTTTTGCATCTTTTTAATTAAACTACGTGTTTGCCCTTTCAACAACATCCTGGATAATCCTTCTTCCCATGCATGCTGTTGAAAGTTTTTAGCGTTGACACGCAGTTCCAAACATCCAAAATGCATTGAAATCAATTTTTTTTTCTACGAAATAAAACTGCATGCATACATGCAAGCACATACTAAACGAGCAGAAATAAATAAATTTGTTTTCACTTATATTTCACAACATTTGCAATTTATTCCAATAGGGGTAATCAGACATAAGCTTTGCGAATCGATTTTGATAGTCGCCAAGTCACATGTGCGCAATAGAATGCATTTAAACCAAAAGTATGAGGATTTTGCGCAGGTAAGTCACCTGCATGCGCACGACTGCCAAAGTGCGATTCGAAAAGCTGTCTGAGTGCCAGTGTATTCAGTGGCGAGTGGGGGCTGAATGGTTGGGGTGGGGTTCAACATTCAAAGAGGGTTTTAAATTAGAAAGATTGTATACCTATCTAGTATAATATTTTTTTCACAATAAAGAGGGGGGGGAGGAAAGGCTGGAAACCCCCTCCCCCAAACTTCTACCTACGTCTGTGCTGAGTACCCCTACTGTATTATCTTGTCATAGAATTTACTTCAGTCCGCGTTCGTATATGACATAGTGGTGCTGTTTCTCACCGTTGTCTAACAAGGTGGTGCTTAACGAAGAAATGCACATTTACGCTGATTGGTGTGAACTTGCATGTGATGTCACGCAGCTCGTGGGCGTGGCTAATGTGACTCGATTTGCATTGTGGCTGTGTTATAGGGCACATGAATCTGTGAATCGTGGTGTTAATAAGGAGCATCATTCTAAAAACTAAGAAAATGTCCCATTAGATAACTTATGATTAGATTTTTTTATCCGAAAGGGATATATTTTGATATTTTTATCTATAGCAATTTTTGTAACTGTATATGTTAACAACTTATGCCAGTCAGAGTTGGTAATAGTTTACTTAGTTGACTTAGTTGACTACATTTACAACTAACAAACTAATCATTTATTAGTTGCGGGTAAATAACAACTAAAAATGTATAGTTGTTATTCGCTAGTACGCAACTAATTTTTATAACTTTTTTAATTGTAGTTGGAAGAGCAACTAAAACTATTTTTGTTGAGAAAAATAGCTGTCAGAAAAAATAACTATATTAGTTTATTCGTAGTTCAACTAATATCGAGCAACTAATAACATTTTTTAATGTCCTTTAAAAATTACTTATTTTGCTTTTTCTGGTTACCGGAAGTCTGTAACGGACGTATTTTGGGCATTCTAGAGGTAGACAAAATATTTTGAGTCTAAAACACTCACACTGTTATACTAAATATTCAATATCTAGTCCCTTCTTATTTTTACATGATATGCCTTTGTACATTATCTTTCTTAGTACATGAAGATCACAAATGTGAAAATTTCGTCACACATTCGAGTATTAAGATTCTTTTCTAATTTTATGCCTCAAATAAAAACGTAATTGTGATGAATTAATTGACTACCTATGGTGTTTTTGATACTTTTTTATAAGCTAATAATAGCATTATGTTTTCATAGAAGTTAAACTTCATAGGTAATTCATCACAATTACATTTTTATTTAGAACAGTGTTAAAACAATCTTAATATTTGTTCTTGTCATGAAATTTACCCATTCATAATCTATAAAGAAAGATTATCTACCAAGAAATATCATTCTAAAAGAAGCAGACGATATACCGGGTAATCTGTTTCTTATGATTGTCCAATATCTTTTAAAATAAATAATAAATCGTAAAAGTTATCAGAATACAAGAATAATAATATCAAATTGCGTTTTAAGTTATGCAAGAATGAAGGGCCCCCCTGGTCCCCCTATGTGATATCCAAGGGTCCCTTTCTAATTTTGAATGGGGACCTCCATTATTTTTTGCAGATTATGAATGTGCACTTAAAACACAATTAGTTTTGTCTAAAAGATTTTTTGGCATTATCTTAGATGTTGCTGTAATCTGTGAAACTGCATCTATACATTTTGAAACAACAATAATTATGCAAAACATAACTTTAATAAGTTTATGAGTATAACAAAAAACAATTTCTAAAAGAGGTTGCTACAACTGCTGAGAACACGTAACATCATATTATTACTGCATGCACCACTTTCTGATCACTTTCATGATTTACTATTTATTTCAAAAGATATTGTACAAACCATGATAAACGGAACACCCTGTATACTGTATATTTGATATTCATGAAATTGATAACATCACAAAGTACTAACAAATAGAAACTCGTTTTAGTGGAAAATTTCGATTTTAGACTGAAAACATTTTGTCGATCTTCAGAATACTCGAAATACCTTTGCTACAGGCTTCAAAATGATTTGTATAAGGGACCTTGAAGAAATGTTATTCTTAGTTGTCCAATATTAGTTGAGCTAACAATAAACTAAGTAGTTGTTAGTTGCCAGTACAACTAATTTTTGTCAACTAAAATAGTTACAAAAATTAGTTATGTTCCCATAAATAAGGACTAATAGTTTTAGTTGTTAGTTGCAACTGAACTCGTAGTTTAGCAACTATTAGTTGCGAATAATTTTTGCCCAACACTGACAAGGCCCAATTACGTCACTAAATCGGTATCATAAAAGCACGCAAAATCATTAAAATAATCTTTGTGACTTTACCAGATTTAGTTTCAATTCCCATTTAAGCCGAGATCTATGGTTTATTGCTATGGCAATAAACTTAATTTGAAAGTTATTTATGACGTCACGTTATCAGACTTTCCAATCGAACTTATCTAAATTATTTTATTGTTTACCGAGTGCGCCATACTTTATTACCCTACTAATTAATTAAATTTTATTTATTGGTTTGCAATGGTCATCGATAATGAATTTGAGTGTTCCTGTCAAGATGCGTACGTAGCTCGTTAACTTTTTGCATAGATTTCTTTTTTATTGAACGTTATACATTATATTTATTGTATGATTTATTATTACTTATTAATTTATAAAACGTTTTAACGAAGGATGCCCATTTTTTGACTGAAATTGTTGATACGCACGTGCAGCAATAATGTTTTAAGTCATCATGTTCTAACACAAATCATTAGCATGCTAATGGGCAGTCGACATTAATCATCATTGCATTTTTTACACGCCCTGTTATAATGAGTTGGTACCATTGTCCAGAAGTGGGACTATATATATAGAACTCCACCAATGCCTTCCGTATAGAGTTGCATGTTTACGAACGCTTAAGAAAAACTTAAATAAACAATAACAGTTTATGATAATTTGAATACCTACTTCATTCGGAAAATATATTTAATGACCCCATTTGTTCTCACATCTTATTGCTACTAGAAAACGCAAAAAAACAATTAAGCGAACCTCTCGCATCAAAGCCTGAAATATATTGACAAATTAAAGTGAGCTATCAGCGATAAAGGCGTTTCGCGTGAGACGTAAACCATGTGCTTGCATGCTAACCATTTTATGGCTCATTTGCGGTCTTCATTTCATCGGACCTTGATATGAAGATTTTCGGCTGAAATATGATCATTAAACGAAGACTTGTCCTCCCGCTTTAATGCCCAGCTACACAGGCCCTCCGGCGAGGATTCTGTCGTCTGACGGACCACACGCATTTCGCTGGACAGGCCATCAGCTTCATGCCACGTTGTCCTCGGTGATGAAAACCCACGGGGCAAACCGCTGCTATTTTTCAAGAATGCAGAATTTCGGATGACGCACTTTGAAATTTTTACAAATAAACTCCTTGTTTGCAATTCTTCGTCAAGAAAACTTCAATAATGCTGCATGGTGAAAAAGACTAATTGGGAACTGAATCAATGCTATAAGCAGTGCTAAGTGAAATGTTTTTCAGTAAAACCCAAAACCATATCCGCCGCCAATCGACCGATCCCTCTGATAAAAAGCAGGGGATGTGTGGATTAGAAATTGGATTAGCAACAGATTCCTATTTCAAAAAGTTCAAACTGAGATACACCCACGCAGAATTTTGAATAGCTACCAACGCCACCTACAGGCAGCGGCGGATGCGAATCTGTCCTTCATTAATTCGAAAATATTAATCTCGAAGAGCAGTAATCTTCTGGATTAATCCATCCAATAAAATTCAGATTTAATAATGTAAACACATTCTTGTTTAATGTGTCGCTAAAAGCCGGTTGCTCCAACAGAGGTTAAGAATAATATAGAGTTAACCCAACGTTGTATTGCACAAGCAATTAGGGTTAGAGAATAGATGAAGAGAAAGGTTAACCTCGGGTTATTAGGAAAAGCAACATGGCGGACACTACAGATTAATCTGATGAATCTAGGGAATTGTGCACGCTACACCACCTGGTCACACAGACAGGTGAAGCCAGGATGCGCAATTTGGCAGCATTGGCCAAAGTTAGTTCCTTTTCTGTCCTCCATTTTGGTTTCAGCGGGTTAAACATATGGTTCCATAACCCTGGGGATATTTCATCAAGAGTTAATTGGTGTAACACAAACATCTAACCCGAAGGTTAACCTGGAGTCAAATTTTAACCCAAAGTTACTAAACCATGCAGATATTTCAGATTCAGTGGCAGCGTGTGTTCTCCAAAACATTAAGATTCAATTGGTTTCGATATGGCTCAAAATGAACAATTGGTTTCGATATGGCTCAAAATGAACAATTGTTTCAAACGTCGACCATCCTGATCAATGCACCAACCGAATTTATCCGCACAATCCTTAAGCTTTAGCGCTCCAACGATAAAAATTGGTCATTAAAAATTGTTTTGCTCTCTCAACAACGCTAACAAAAGGCAGCGCAGCCGCCCGAATTGAAGATAGCATCGAATGTTAATATTATTACAGTATTTATACTACCTGAACTGAATAAAACATGTACAAATATAGACAGTGCTCGGAATGTGCGTTTTTTGTCGTCCTTACCCCGAACGTTGCGCCACTTTCTCAATCAATTAAGCTCCTCTGATAGGGAATCCGGTGATGCCCCTGGGCCGAACCCAGTTTCTTTTTTCTTAATGGCAATTAGCCATAAAACAAGATTTAATTGAAAGCCTCTCTCCATCTTATAGAAACTAAATGGTTGCAGGGACAAAAACGTCCATTAGTGGCGCAACCTAGTGTAATATTGAACACTCCGATCCAACGCGATCCTTAATTACGATAATTATGGCCGGCACCTGCTATACGCTGAACCCAGGTTCATAGCCCTGGCCAATTCAACGAGTCAAATTAATTATGCGCTCACAAAGGCATGCGCAGGTGAGATGACAGGTCATTGGGGGTGGTCGAGAGGAGACAGATGCACCGGGCATGCGTGACCATGTGATAAATTGAACCACGTGGCGCGATTGTAATTCACTTTGCAAGCGCAACGATGCAGAAACCTCCGTTTATGGGCAGCCCCCGCCTCGGGTCGCGCCAACAATCCAGGCACGCAACCAGCCACCGTGAAGAAATGCCTTTAAAAAGCGATTCTTCAACAGCATCGGTATTTCATTGTCTTTGGACACAACGGGTATGCAGATCAGGTATATTTCATCAACATGTTTAAGTTAGCGGAAAAGTTCAGAGGCCAGGAGTATTTGTGCATGAGATGGATTCTAATAAACCCTTTGCAAAAAATCAACGCCAGGGCGTTTTGATCTCTGTCCAAATGATGTGTCAACTTGGACGAGTAATAAATCATCACATCAAAATTAAAAAAATAAAATGATGGTTATTTGCGAGGGAAATCGGAACATCGATGAAAGACTCGTATTATGTCGTATATAACAACAGCAGGAATAACAGATTCCGAACTCAATACAATACACTGTGTAGATGGACTGTCCATCAGTCCGTGGTGGATGTTCCTTGATAAACAAAACTTTGTATTAACCTATATAAACATAAACCACGAGTTACGTCACGGTTTGTTTAAAGCTGTAGGATTATTTAACATGGATTCAATTACTTTACGTAATCTTCACTATATAGGCAGTGACACTATAGCGAATGACAAGCAATTAATGTCGCAAAGAGATATATGCATTTAAGGATTTGGAACCCACATCGTATAGCCAATAATTAGCCAAAGAGCCGCATGTGCCATTGATTTAGTGGGGAATAGTATGTCTTTGACTTCGAAACACATTGGCAGCACACGGTCGACTCAAAAGTTATATTGGTGCAAGCCATTGCACGCTCTTTCTACATGTGGTGTTCAACAGCCAACTGCGTATACATTGTACATGTACTGTTCGTCTTCAGAAGCTGTTCAGCTCTGCCTAATGCCAGAATCACAATGGAGGATTATGGAACGACGCACGACAATGACGGTCATAGGCGCCATTTTAAAAAAGTCACCGTTTTTGCCTGTGTCGTTGAGTGCATGGTACATTTGCCTTTTTTTTCAAAACGACATATCAATAAAATGCTTTATATATATATATATAAAACAAAGCGTCGTTGACAGCTAAAACTACAAAATGAAGTAAGAAGACTTATTCTGCGCTCGTGCCATGTCCGTCGTTGCATTAATGTGAATCAGGTACATGTATTATATAGGCTACCTCGATCTCGTAACCTCACCAGGCGTAGATATACGGTCATTCTCAATGACGTATTATATGCACGCTCCGAAAGATTAAGGCCCTTCTGCGCCCACGTTAGGGAGGTTCGACTCTGTCAATTAATCTCTTTTTTATTGAGAGTAAAAAAAACTCGATCCGATTATCGCGGAGCAGATCTAAGGTATAAGAAGAAGCAATTGGACATTTCAAACTATATTTAGCCTGCCGAGATTTTTTCTCGAGTCTGGCTCTAAAGTTCCATCTCGAGGTAATTATTACGAAGCACGAGATATTACATTCCTGAAGTCCGGCTGCAAGGGGAGCCTCTCGCCATGTCGCGTGCTGTCAATGTCAGTTGCAAGGGTCGTGCGCAGTCGCGTGACAACAACTGTTGTTTGTGCGCTCAACACGTGCAGCAAGCATTCGTCCAAACCCCTCCCTTAAATCAATGGGACAAAAAAAAAAGAAATTAGTAAGCCCTTGATAAAAACCGTATTAAAACGAATGAAGCGAGGCACGAGCAGCAGGTTCGAAATCCACCAATTATAACACTATCGCCAAGGTCGCTCAATTGACCCTTTTACTAATCAGATCCTCTCGCGGATTTCTAAAGCTAGGTTTTCCTAGAAGCATAACATAATACGCTGCCCTGCCAGCGTAAGGCTAGAAACACAACAAAACTTTTAAATTAAGAATGATAATTTTTTTACCACTAGCGCCAACCAGCGGGCAAAC
>JAQGBX010002298.1:0-20985 GCA_034698745.1 Megaphyllum sjaelandicum | reverse complement strand
AAAAAGTTGCATCATGGGTAAAACGGGGAAATTCCCGGAAATTTTACCCCTACGTATAACGGCATTGCCCTTATCCCTGGGTATAGTGGCATGCTGTTCTCCCTCTACCTATATTGGCATGCCGTTGGTTGCGCGGGAATACGGTATGATTAATCGCTCCCTGCGTAGCTAGTGTTTGACCTATAGTAAACATGCAAGTATTTTTTTGTGTGCAGAAACTGTTTTTAAACCAAAGTTTTGGTTGTGTTTCAGTTGATTGTGACATGATGGCCCAAAGGAAAAGGTTGATCTTTTACATTTTCTGGAAAGCAGCAGCCAGATCGAGAAAGGTGGCAGAACATTTTGGTGTTAGCAGGAGATATTGAATGGAAAATGCCGATCAGCAATAGAAAAGCTGGAAAACTCCCTAAATTCAGAGACCACAAAAGAGGAGGACATCAACCACTTAATAATGCAGCTAGTCATTTGCTGTAGATAACTGCCCAGGCTTTTGCCACATTTTTAATAAGAATAAGAAACAGACCAATTGCGTCAAAAACTCTATAAACTATATAGCGCTATATTAGAATGCATTTCAAAATATATTTTTAAATGAATTTTTGAATGCATTGGCTCAAATGCAATATGACAAGGATAACACTTTAATGCAAATTTCCATGACGTTTTAATAAAAATTTTTATGACACTTTAATACAGATTTTGATGACGAATACAAATTTTTATGACGTTTTAATGCAAATTTTTGTTACATTTTCATACAAGTTTTTTTTGGCGTTTTAATACAATTTTTGACATTTTAATGCCTCTTTATAAATGACATTTTAATTCAAATTTGCATGACGTTTTAATACAAAATTTGATGACTGTTTAATGCAAATTTTTATGACATTTTAATTCAAATTTTTATGAAATTATAATACAAACAAAATTTGATGACATTTTAATAACACTTTAAAGTCAGTTTTAGTAACATTTTAATAAAAAACTTAATTTTGTTTTTTCTTAAAATTCTAACTAATTTATTTTCTAATTTAAAATTAGTGCGTGGAAAATTTACGAATTTCAACTTCCCATAGCTGTTTACCTTCTATTATATCTACATGCAAACATTTTATTTTGATACAAACATAACATTTTGATTTCATGCCTATAAAACTATGATGAAGAAATCCACACGTATATAGCCTACTACGGAATCTCTATACAAAAAAACCTCGATTTTATGACTGACATGGGACCGGAAGTGGTTCATCTGTAGTCGAAAAGTTTATAAAATCGAGAAATTAATGTAAACGTAAGAATGTCAAGTGCTGTTAAGTTCATATACAGTAAAACCTGTTAAGAGTGACCACCAAAAAAAACAAGCTATGCTGGTCACTATACAAATAATGCCTGAATTAAATTAAAATAATGAACATGTACACTGCACTTATAAATTCACACTGTAATACATGTAGTAAAAAACCACAAAACCAAAAAAGTACAGAATCATCATGTCCAAGGCTTAAACCAAGATGGTACGTGACTCTTAATTTCGTTATCTGATCACTTTTTAAGGTACATTGGCAATGTAAAAACTGCAAAAAAGACAACAAACGCTGGTCGCTGTACACAATAGACAGGAGGTCACTGGTCACTATACGGAGAAATTTTATGAAGGAAATGTACACTAGAAAAAAACAAAACACTAAAAACTAGTCAACATAAACAGGTGGTCACTTTCCCAGTTTTTACTGTATATCGCACATCGTATATCGATAAGTTACTGCTAACAGAATTTATTTGCTAGTTTTATGCCCAGAACAGTTCATGAGCTTCCTTCTTGGTTTCACTTGTCCGGGTTTTTCATTTAAGCGGTTTTCACTGATTCGGTTTCACTTAACACGCAAAACATATTAAAGAACAAAAGTTCAGGGCATGAACATTCGTTTCAATTATTAGTGTTTTTCTTGTTTTTTTTTCATTTAAGCGGGTTCAACTTATCCGAGTTCGACTGTAATTGGAAAATGGTAATTTCGTATTCATGTAAAGTACAACCTGGAAAAGTGACCACCTTTGAATGGTGACCACCTGCTTATGTTGACCATTTTTTAGTGAATTGTTTTTTCTAGTGAACATTTACTTTATAAAAATTCTCCATATAGTGATCACTGACCACCTGTCTATCGTGTACAGTGACCAGTGTGTTTCTTTTTTGTAATTTTTACATTGTCAATGTACCTTATAAAGTGACCAGATAACGGATGAGTCACGTTACATCTTGCTTTAACCATTGGACATGATGATTCTGTACTTTTTTTGGTTTTGTGGTTTTTTTCGGGGGTCGGCAACCCGTGGCTCATGAGCCAGATGTGTCTCTTTCGATGTCAAGATGTGGCTCTCCAGCTCCATGCGCAAATATTTATAACTAGCGGTAATACCCGGCCTTTCCCGGGTAAAAATTGTTTTATGATTTTCTAACCCCTTAAACGCGATCAAGAGTTAGATTTAGCTGTCCTTTGGCTCCAAAAGATGGCGCCATATGACCTGGATACATCCCGGTTGGGGGACGGAAAACCAGTTTGACAGTTTTATGGTACGGGGCAAATTAGAAAAGATTTATGGCCTTGTTACTCCCCACGGAGTTCGCGCTCCTGGGGTGGGTGTAACGAATGGCCAATCGTACGGAATTGCCAAGCTCACGATAGACCACAAACCCAACAGGATTGGCTAGCCTCAAAAAACAAAATGGCGTCGTTTTCTATTCAAATTTACACAATTTTCCACGTTTTCTTAGTCGAAATTTGCAAAATTTTCCACGTTTTCCGAGTCCAAATTTGCAAAGTTTTTCACGTTTTCAACATTTTCAGAATACAGAATTTTCCCGTTTTAAATTGTCGTTAGTATTTTAAAAAAAAATATTTTCCAGTGTCAATTTTGGAAAATGTCAATTGTTCACGTTGTCATTGGTCAGGGAGATTTTTTTTGAAACCTGGAAAAGTCAGGGAAGTTGAAAATGAAATTTATGGGGGAACCCTGAAAAATGCCGAATAAAATGAGTTCCTTAATTCGAAGTAAAAGGGAAATTTTGCGCAATATATTGCCTTATAAATTGCGAAACAATCATTAGGAAGATGGAAGAAGACTAATAGAAACACAAATGAATATGATTCAGAACATAGTAAGGATTGGATGAGACGGACCCCCTGGTAGGGGGCGAACAGGGACTCACATCACCCCCCCTCATTCAATACCTCAATACGGTCATGGCCGATTTCATATGGAACTATCTCGGCATTCGCCCTGGAAGGATTGTGGGAAACCATGAAAAGCCACAATCGCGGATAGCCGACACGGGAATCGAACCCGGGTCTACCGAATGCAAGACGAGAATGCTAACCTCTAAGCCACCTTGCTCGGTAAACTAATGACGTAAAAACGTGCACAGGAATCATGTTTGAAAAATCGGCCTATGGATGGCGCCACAAATATAATAGGATTTATTCAGGGTTCCCACAGTTATTGCAAATGAAAATCCCCTGACTTTCCCAGGTTTCCCAGAATCAATATTGCATTTTCCTTTGACCAGTTTTTAGACAATCAAAATCATTAAAATAAACTAACCTACCATTATTGAGAATTTTTTAGCTCAATTTTCCATATCAATTGCATGAGATTCTTTGGCTGCATCATCCAATAAGATTTTGTTTTTTTGGGTGTCTAAGATTTCCTGTGTTTAAAGTGAAAGGCCTGGCTGGGTAAAAAATCCCCTGACTTTTCACACAACTTCCTAAAATCCCCTGACAATCCCAGGTTTCCCCTGACCAAAAAAAATCCCCTGACAATCCCAGGTTTCCCAGATATGTGGGAACCCTGTTTATTGGTTGATATAATCTTGTCCAAGGGTTAAAGCAAGATGTAACGTGACTCATCTGTTATCTGGTCACTTTTTAAGGTACATTGCCAATGTAAAAATTGCAAAAAAGACAACACATACTGGTCACTGCACACGATAGACAGGTGGTCACCATTCAAAGATGGTCGCTTTTCCAGGTTTTACTGGGTTTTTTTTCCGAGGTCTACATTACAAAATTTTCCACGTTTTCTCGGTGACAAATTTGCTAAAAATTTCCAAATTTCACCCTGAAGATAAATTTTGAAACGCTTTCCACTTTTTGTAAAATTTACGTTTTTCAAGTACCAATTTTGCAGAATTTTCCGAATATATACAATTTTTTTTAAGGTTCGGACGTCCGAGAAAAAAAGTATACTTTTGCAGTATACTTTTTTTCTGGGCAGGATGAAAACACAACACAGAACAGTGAAAACGTGGGTAATTTTGATAATTTGTGCTCGGAAGACGTGGACAATTTTGCAAATTTGTACTCAGAAAAGGTGGAAAAAAAAAAGTGGAAACCTTTTTGCACATTTCTACTCGAAAAATGGGCTTTGAGTTAACCTTGTAGATTATGTAGAAGTATTTTAATTTTGGATCGCCGTGACTGCGCTGAATTTCCCTGACTTTTTCAAAATAAACCATTCGATCTTCCCTGACTTTTCCAGGTCATTCTCAACTTCCCTGACTTTCCAGGTTTTTCAGGTCTGGGGGAACCCTGCATAATATTGAATAATATTGAAACAATAATGTTATTGGCTCTTTAAAAACTAGGAATATGCATGACTTAAGGGGTCATTCAAAAAGGACGTTTGTTTGACTTAGAGGTAATTAAAAAAGGACGTGCATGTGCTTAAGGGGTCATTCAAAAAGGAAGATTGTGGGACTTGAAAGTAATTCAAAAAGGACGCCATTACCTAGGTCAATGTTTATGATTTTTTTAATTATTTATTCAGTCCCGGGGGGAGAGGACTGAAATAGGGACTTGGAAGAGATAGTACCGGGAAGAGGGGACTGATATACGGACTCAGAAGGGTTGATACCGGGGAGAGAAGGACCTGAAATAGAAAATTGGAAGGGATAATACCGGAAGGGACTGAAATAGTGACTTGGAAGAGATGATACCAGGGGAAGAAGTATAGCCCGGGAAAAGCCGGGCCTTTCCGCTAGTAAATATATATTCAAGCCTGGGTTCACTGTTTCACGATGAAAATGATGGCTCGATTCCTCGTGCGCATTGGGGTACATCAGGAGTGTGACTGTAATTATGCCAGACGAATTATCTGGAGTTTAACCATGCGTCCATCGGTCATTCATTGGTGAATGGCCCATAGATGGCGCCTGTTTTTCGAGAGACTATTTCGCACAAACGCTTCTGAATAACTATGATGCGTCATTTTTTTGACGTTTCAATTTTTGGGGGTGGCGGGTGGTGATCACATAAAAAAGTGTCCCTTTAGGAATGTCTCGTTCGCATCGGTGCACAATCCGCGATGGCAATGAGAGCGCACTGTCAAGCAAAACGGTACACAAATTCAGTACCCTGTAATGCGTTCTAGAGTACAGGGTAATTCCCATTGAATCGGTGAATCGGAACATCCCCGTCATGATCGCAGCGAGTAAATTGCCCTAAAAGCAAATGGCCCTTAAGTTATTCCAGCATAAAAGAGAAAAGTGGCTTCGGTGAGTCCTACGGAGTCCGGCGCATGTCGCCCATTCATTACCGAATAACTGATAATGCACCTATTACAAATTTAGTCACGTGCAAAATTCAGCCTTTGGCTTAAGGGCTTTGGGGTGATGTACAGAGCGTCCCACGAATTATGACCCTCGGGAATCACGGATTCTGGGCAATGCTTTCATAAAGTATGGTCATCACGTCCGCCATTCAATGACGTCAATACAGCAACGTGTTCTGCATGATTTCGACAATCGAGTCAGAACGATGAGAATTGTAAGCGAGTGGTTTCGTTGCTTTCGAACCTTATCTCGTGTAAAAATCCGCAATTTCGATTTATTTATATGGATATACTGTATTTACCAATTTCACATGTACGCAAATGAATTTTACTTGGAAAGGAGAATAAGCCTTAACAGGAATAGCCTTCCTTATCTTCGAGTAGAACTGAATTTCAGAATGAAAAGCGAAACTGGCGGCCATTTTTTCTCGCTATAAAGCATCTATAGCAGATACTTCTGGTTTCAGTATCAAAGTGCTTAGAAAGAAAGACTTCGCAGGAGCAGAAAAACGGAATTCTAAGGAAACGTTGGCTCTTCTTATCATCCGAACTTCTTGGAAAGTTGTTTCGCTAATCTCCAGAGGACTCTTACATGAAAATAAAGGATCACGAGCACCATGCATGGGAAAACAACATAAAGCATCGTGGTTTGCTGGGTTGGATCATAGAGTCCAGGCTCTTGCAAAAATACGCGCAATTCTACGTAAGGGTAAAAAAAATTTCAATTGCATTATTTATACCTTGAGTGTCTGTCATACTTTTGAACTCGCAGTTTTCAATTTTATCATCGGGCGTAGATAACGTTTATATCTCCTTTACCTTTTATTTGCTACAGGAAACACGTTGCATTCTTGTGTTTACTGGATAACGTCAATAACGGTCGTTGCTCACCGTATGACTTATAAATGAACTTAAAGCTATTCTCGTAACGTATGATAAACAGAGTGCGCACGCGAGGAAACTTGCTTAAATTGGGATGAATTCCCGAAAAGCCCTAGGTTGGCATTTTTTTTTTGAAAACCACCAAGGAATTCGGGAGTAAAAGTGCCCCAATCGATAGTACGTAGACCTATATGTACAAGCTTGTAGTTGTATCAACGTCACAGAGTTCATGCATGAAGATGTGTCAAACTACTATATTTTCGAGAAAATACTAACCAAATTCCAAGATGCGTCCCATAAGTCAGCCATTGCGGTTGGTTCGATAAACAAGCATTCCTTCGAGGATTCACGATGATTAACATTAGAATTGTTTCGGGATCACATTGAGAAACAAATTTAACCTAGCAAAGAAGCGCAAAAACACAATCATTTGTGTAAGACCAAACCACATGGACGTAAAGTACATGTTTACCGTGGAATTTACATGTAGAGACCGTCCTGTTTATTCTCAAAAGTTGTGCCATTATCGAACCCTTGCAATCAAAAGCAAGTGAAAGTTGAAAAAAAAAGGCGTTAAAAGACGAGTAGGCTAAATTACTATAATGAATTTCGTACATGGCTTTAGAATCAAGTAAATTCATCATGTTAGCATGCGCCACAGTCCAGCCGTCCACCCGGCGGTTCGTTTAGTAAACTTATGCCTGATGCCCTATTCACAAATGGGTCCCAACGCATGGACGACGTTGATCAACGAAAATCACGCAAGCGCACAATATGCTTTGGGACATCATTTTTTTGTCATTTCCTCGATGGGTTGACCAACATTTTAGAGGAGGGCTCCAACTCAGCTCTATCGACGGTCAACCAAACAAGATGGCGGCACGAATTACGAATCTTCACGGATAAAATCTCTACGGCGCTCTGGCCAAAGTCAGATCGACACGTCATTTCTCATTATGAATCAGTTTCTCACTCGACAGTCGATGACAACTGTGACGTTTCAAGGTGACGCCGTTGACCGTCTTTCGTCTTTTGTAAAATCGTTGTGAACAGAGCATGAACACGGTATACGTAATATAAGGTGCACTCGCCGCTTTTTTGTGTGCAAAACACCGCAGCGCCACCTTGTTGGTTAAAGTTATATCACTAAGATAAAGCCACCCCCATATTGACCCGTGAAACCAAATCGTCAAAGCTGAACAGGGTACCACCACCTGGATCTTATTGGCTTCCATGTTTATGGTAACTAATGAGCGCGCGCAAAGGCCGCGTGTTTTAGAACAGGTGAGTGACACGTCGATTACGATTCGTTTACAAGCGCAGGGCGTGGCTGAGGTCGAGTTGAAATTGAAGATATAACTTCAACCAACAGGGCGGCGCTGCAGTGTTTTTCACACCAAAACATCAAAGTGCCGATTACGGAGTGCACCTACTTATACATGTATACTGTGCCTGCAGTCAGTAGCGTGTGTACGAGTTCTAATGGGGGAACAAAAACTGGTGTATGATGTGCAACCAAACTGTTTGTAAACTAGTAATATTTTTAAACAAATATCAATTTACAAACAGTTTTTTTTGCATTCTCCAAACATTCGCTCGCACGCAGCCATCGGGTCTCGGTAAATATTTGCGAAGCAATCCAGTTCGCGACAACGCAACGCGCGGGATCGCACTTCCGCCGGATGTCTCGTCTTCGGCCGGTGCGTTCAACGGGATAATCCCCTCTTGCCGATCAGGCTCGTTTTCGCGAGAACGCGGATTTAGTAACACGCGCGCCTAATTAGGTTCGCGATATCAATTTGTTCCCAATTCCGCGTAACGGGCGAAGGGGATTAAGATTGGCGCGCGGCGCGTGCGTACAGCGCGTCCCAGCGCCGGATGCGGTTGCCATGGCAACGACCATCCCGCGTCTCACCTCCTCGGCAAATGAGATTTCCGTGCGACCGCCTATATAGCGGAGCACGGCGGCGGCGGACGCGCAAACCGACAGTCCGTTCGAACGACAAAACACGCGCGCTCCGTTGCGTTCATCGTGAAGCGATCGGAACCGACGCGAGCTATTAAAACGCGAGGGGGGAGGGACATTAGTTTCCATTATCTTCGAATGTAAAAAAAAAAATTTCGTACAAAAGAAAAATTGCGAAGATGTTGCGGAAACGCGACGTGTGAGGCGGACGCCCGAAATGGCCGGACGCTGCGAGGGTCAGAGGTCGGCGTCGCACGTGGGGGACGCCACCCACGAGACGACGTCCTAAGCGCGTGACTCGACGGACCATGATCATCAGCCTCCAAAATCACCGGGCGCTGCACGAGGACCCGCACCGTCCTTGCGGTGACGGAACGAGGTAAGGGTCATCAAATTCTGCCGATTGCATGGGTGGGGCATTTTGATTCGGTGACCGAATGTGGTCAACTGAGTGGTCGAGGGAAACGCTGTGCACTCATGCATGACAGGGTGGAGTAAGGGCATTTTGCGCAGCTGGGACAATCAATTTGAAATGGATTAAAACAACGTCGCTCCACCCTATGCATTTTTGGCGCGTGACCGGACGCTGAATTTTTAAAACAATTCGGACGGTATCTTTTCAATTTGGCTGGCTTGAGCTTTGAGCTTCAGTTTAACTCAAAGTCACAAAAATAGCTAAACGGACAACATTTAGGCAAAGAAAGTATAGATAAAGCGAATAAAGAAGAAATAAATGTGTGGAAAAGAAAACTGGCCGAGCTACCTATAGCAGCTACAAGTCAGTAATACCGCGATCCTTAAAGAATGCAATCATGCATGGCTTAACTGCTGTAAGTGATTGCCTACCTCTTAGGGGTGTTCTAAAATTTCAATTTTTTGTACAGCTTTCCGCCACTTTTTTTACCTAGCATGTTACAGTTTCTAACTTATAACATGGTTTTAGACCAAATTCAAATTTTGATGAAAACTGAATTCCATCCAATTTTTCTTCTCGGTCTGATTTTTTATTCTCTTTGACAGATTGAATATCGGATGAAATGTTTTTTTGATTAGAAGTGTTCCGGATTTTGGAATACTTGCATGTACATGTATAAAAGTATATAGAAATATCGTTGGGTTCGGCTTCTAGCCAAAACAAATTCATTTATGCTTTATATACATATACAGTAGTTTGCATATGTTTTTATGCAATATGTGTAATCATTTTATGAATGAAACCACGTTTGCATTTAATGATCAGAAAGCAAGGGTGTCACTGTCTCATTCAAAGTTTCGGATTTTGGACTAGGGATGCTCTAATTTTGTTTTGCCCAATTATTTTCCACTATTCTGCTAGTTTACAGTATTTTATGAAAGGACATTTGATGCACTTTAACACCGTATTCGTTTTTATATTTAGAGCACGTTGTCAGCCTTTCCTATATTCTTTTAACCTTTATAGGAATTCATTTCTTGCTATTATATTAAGATGTACAATCATCTAAGGCATCGACATTCCAATGCAAAGTTGTGAATTGGCCTTATGTAAAATTTGTATTTATTTCAGTATTACATGAATTATTTCATTGATGAAAACAATTTATGTCGATGATTTGACGAAAAAGCCACGTGATATCGGCTCTTGCATAACTCCGCATGACAAAGGTGATTTTCCCCTTTGCTTTTTCTGGCGATGGAAAATGTGAAAAAGTGTAATCGACAATTTAAAATCTACCACTGACATAACAACTGAGTGAAATACAGTACGAGTTGTCATAAAACTTCTACAGGGTTATTGATCTCAACGACTGCGCATGAATAACTCAATAAGCAATGCAGATACGCCATGTATGATTCATGTCCTGCTTCAGAGCTGTGCAGCAAATCATGACGTCTGCCGTATTAAAAATGTGAAAATAAATTCGCACTCACACGTCCTGTTACCAAATGCAACGTTTTTAGACTGATATCGTGCTCCTCTACAACTTTCAAATTCAAACTATCACTGTAAAGTCAATCGTTTACAAGATACATTTTGATGACCTTGAAATGTGTAGTCAAGGTCAGTGTAAGGTGCATAAACGGTGTTCCCCCAACATCCTTAACATAAAGTATCAGAATCATACATGGTGTATCTGCATTGCTTATTGAGTTATTCCTGCGCAGTCGTTGAGATGAAAAACTTTGTATATGAAATATTATACAATAACTCACAAGCTGACATATTTTGAATTTCTTCCGTATTTCCTTCTTTTCTAAATCAACAAAAATTAAAAAATTTTAGACTTGTAAAGAAATAAAATGAAATGTAATATACATCGTTGAGTGGAGTGCAATATGTTAATTTTGCAGGTAGAGTTAAACAGAGTTTGAAATCGAGACGTTTGCATAACCTAGTTGGTTTTTTTTGCTGCCTTTTTCTTTGTTGTTTTGCAGTTTATAAACTAACCTATAGCATGTCGCATAATACACATCCTAAAGGTTTAACATATCTAAATGAACATTCTAGTACACGGGATATACCTGTTTGCGCTTATAACAGAACACGCAGGACGTACGCAAACTTTAAACAATTTTAATACCAGTGGGTATCACATAGAGGAGCACGATATACCAGCATGCTTGTAAAATGTTCTCCCGACAAGATAAGTTCAAAATTAAAAAGACTGCGCAAGAAGGAAAACATAACTCATTTTTATGCAATCCTTGTGAAATATTTTCGTAAAGTTGTATTTCGTCAACCAATGTTTTGGAAGAATTGTTTCGAAAAATCCCGATTATAGGAAACCAATCGAGAATTCGACCTATAACCAATTCAAATGTTCTCTTTAATAAATTAGCATCAAAGCGAAAAATAAAAAAAAGTCTTTCTTACTACATAACTAAACGGGAAAAACATGCAATTGGTGTCTTCATTTTCAAACACCCTTCTTTGTCAAACACCGCGTCCGCGTTCCCCAACTCCATCCAGAATCGTGAACTCACGAGGAGTTCTCAGAAGTGAAATCGATGTGCTCATTTCGTTGAATTCCACTCATTGCAAACGCACGACCAAACTTAGCTAAAAAAAAACTGAGGAATTCATTGCAATTTGAAGGAATTTTAAACCAAAGCGAAACTTCGGCATAAATAATGCAATTTCACGACATTTTGTTCATTATGACATTTTTCCCAATGGTGCCTGCCACGCTCACCATGCAGTGCGCAAGAATGCTCTCGTTTAGAATTTTCAACCAAGTACGTTATTTTCGGGCCCGTGTGCATTTTCATAATCTTTTATGAAAATCTCGTTTAGAATCAAGAAGGATCGCGTTTTCGCGTTAAAAAGTCTAATAAATCGCTTACTGATATGCATAATATCTCTTTCATATGACTAGGGCATGTCAGACACACATTTCTTTTTGATAAAAACTGGTGGCTTTTTTACGATAAAGGTGAAGAAACGTATCGTAGAGCGTTTTGTAAGATTAAATCGTACATCATCGTCAAATATTTCGTCGTAAATAATTGATTCCCGGAAATGTGAAAACAGGAAATTGCTAAGTGGATTCAGACATTAGCGCAAAAGGCTTTTAACTAGCAAAGATAAACAAGAGCCGACACTGGAGTCAATGAAGAAAGAATCAACTGGATTTGGTAGAAGACTCCAAACACGAGAGAATCAAAACGCTCCGTTGGTTCAACGCGTACGATTGGTGCGAGACAGTTGATTAACTTCCACGCAGACATAAATATTGCCTAAATACATACTATGTTCAATTTGCTCATACAACGTGTACTATGTTGACTAAAAGCTGACATTTGATTGGTAGGTGAGAGATTTATTTAACGACCCACGCAACAATAATCTACCTTCAGATAGGGATTTGTGAGAGCAGGAGACAAAGTGCTAATCGGGGAAGGAAATGAGCTTGGTCGTGGCCAATTTTAAGAGGATACGTCCTGAGAGAAATTTGCCCGAGCGCAACTTTTCTGATATTTGGAAAACTTGTAATTTAATACTTTTCCGGGGTGATTTTATCATATTACTTTTCATTCATTTTAACAATTATGGAATTAAAATGTCAATAATATATTTGTAAATTATCAATTAAAATATCAAAAATCAGACTTAGGGTATGTTCTAAAACATCTTATTTTAAATGCAAATGTCAAAGGAATTCACTAACTCATACGGGTTAATTTAGTGAATGTTTCAGCGACATCAATATGTTTCGGAATATGTAACTTGGTAGGATATTAAGTTAATGACAATTTTCCACAAGGAATGGCAAAATTTGGTTCAATTATGCACACAGAGCTACACTAACGTACCCCTTAAAATATATAAAGAGGCAATCACTGCATGCATGTGTGCATTGGTAGTAGCCTTCTTCTATCACCAGAAATGCATTGTGATTTGGAGTACCGGTACATATACTGTATGTCAACTTCTAGTATTCGTAAGTTTTAAGAATCAGTTGCACCATTCTCCTTATAGCCAAATATTTGAAAACTATTAAACCCATTGCAAGTAAATACGTCTTCATTCAGACAATAGAGTATACAATCCAATACTGCTTTGATTATCCGTGGTAGTATTTTATGCGCGGCCACCGACGTTACGCAACGATTAAATAGTCATTGATCAGCGTTTAAGCGTGTCCTAGCTTTGGCGCAACTGGTCATAAACAGCATTAAAAATAATAAAGAGCGCTACAAACGATCGTTTCCAGGCGCATTAAGTGCCGAGCGTTATCTTAACAGCTTCATTTAAAGTAGTCTAAATGTAGGAGCATTAATTAAACCTGTTGCAAAGGAACCAATTTAAGCTAACTGCTTAAATTGGCCCCACCGGTATTGTCTGTTGCGTGGCCACAGACGACGCCATATTGAAGTTTAAATGTATATAGAGTGGACAAAACTGTTACAAAACGGCGTATCCGTCGATTATTTTACAATAGTTGATTAATATTATCAAACTGATGATCCATTAAAGAGGGTTTTTGTCCACAAGAACTAACCGTACTTTTTAAACGAAATTTATCGAGTGGTTTAACCGATAATACTTTTGTGTTTCTCCATTTATTTCTGAGCAAAAATATGATCGTCAAGACTGTTCAGTTTTAGTTACATCATTCAATATGAGTTCGCCCCCATTGTAAAGTTTTATCGTGCAGCTTTCATCTTCCTCAACGACTCTTATCTTTCTGGAAGTTCTTTTTTCTCGCAAACCACATTAATTGCAATACCCTGGAGCCGAAAATATAATTAACAGCCCCAAATCTTGTATAAATTCGCCCTTCCACCAGGTGGAGCGCGAGGAATTTCCATTAAATTAAATTAGTTTATAGGTGCTTCTTTTAAAAACAACGAGTGAATGTGCTGCGTGACATACAGGGTGTCTGCTAAATTAGATTTATAATCACGCCTTTGCCGCGAGCGAAGCTGCCATTTGTTCAACCTGAAAAAAAAAGCGTGTGTTCCATGCATTTAACCGTATGACGTCATATTAATCCAGTTTTCAGACACACACGCTTCAGAAGCTTTATTCCCCATTTTCCATTTAGAATATACTCGGACCAGTATTCGATTTTTGCTTCAAAAATAATGGCATGCCATAATTTTCGAACATAACGGGTAATCCATCTTCGTAAATGCACGACTATCATTTTGTGCCAAATAATTCTATCCAGTTACTAATTAACTGAACGTAATGATGAAATAGTTCAGACCCACAGCTCGTAGTAAACCAGAGGGCGCTACTTGACACGGGGAAATTGCGCCAGTTTCCTTCCTTTGTATGCATCGATATCAGGTTTTGATTAAATAATCAGATTTTTACAGCTTCGGATTAACGTATCACGATGTTACGCAGAATTGTCTGGTTATAACAGGTAAAGTTTTGTCAATTTTCATGAGAAAAGGGAGGCCAAATTACTTCGCAAATCGATTTTTGAATCTCCGTGACTATGCGCTCGTACTTAGGCGCTGTTGGCGAAAAGGTGTTATAACGTGAAGCCCAATTAACTGCTAACAAGAAATAAAACTTTAATTAAAAATAAAAAAGGAAATGAAATAGGAACTTTGAAGATAATCTGCCGCATTTCGAAATTCTTCGACACACTTTGCATAAAAGAAGCAGTTTCCGAGAAACAATTTTGCGATTCTAGCTCCTGAATGCATACCTAAAATAGCATATTTATAGTCACTTTTTGGGACGCTAAAGCGTGCGTACGTTTAAATCTTCCGTTATCGCAGAATACACAGTACGTATTTTAAATTATTTTGCATTAACTATTTCTTCCCCAGCGGATATACAGGGTGTCCCGAGAGCCTCAATACACAGAGGATATTAACACGCTTTAGCAAAATGGCTCCCTGAATTCTTCCTACATATACTGTAACTTTCGCGCGTGTGTGCACCTAAGGCGATACACAAAGGCCATGTTGTCCCAGGACAAAAAAAAACAGAACAGGGATCATTTAAAGGTACGTATTTCACCAGATGAGTTAACACGAATTCACCATGAGTGAGAGAGACGACTCCGTGTGTCTACTGTCAAGGTTCGCCCTGACATTCCCCGAATTCCTCGCTGACTGAAGGATGTTTGGTGTTAGGTGGCTCTCCAGGTCGGAGGTCACCTGGGAAGTCGGGGGCACCGGGAAGGAGTTCGGTTCAGGATTCGGAGGTGGACAAGTCGTCCCCCTGACCGTCCTCGTCTGCTTCAAATTGAAGCTCTCTCGTTTGATGTGAACGCGTTCGCGCTTAAGTTGGGGCTGTCCTCAAGTTGAGGGCATTCCCCCCTTTTGTTATTTTCAGTTAAATTCTGAATTGTGTTCTTGAGTTGGCCTCGTAGCCTTGTTTTTCTTTCGTTGTAACCTTTGTGTTAAAAAATAAACGGTTTTTGGAACGTTTTGGCTGCGGAGTCTCTTACACTACCAAGAAATGGCAATCATGTAGCGAATAATTTTACATAAAGTTACAATAGTACTAGTGCATGGGAAGTATAGAGCGTATACCTGTACTTTGTTATTATTTTCCGTTCAAGTCATGGTCGAACTTCGAAGACCTCATGCCAACTCCCTCCATTGGAAGGGATGGCATGAAGTTTACCGCGGTGAAGGTTCATCATTGCTTTCCCCAACCCTCCCAATTTACCCGGGCTTCGGGACCGGCAGCATTAGGGAAATATTTCACTATAGGCCTACATGTACCAGTACCGGTATGTGGCTGGGGGAGAACCTAAACAAGGAGGTGGATGGGATGGGAAAGGAATACTGTCGTGGCCGATTTACTCTATGAACTATCCCAGCATTTGGCTTTGGAATTGTGGGAAATCATGAAAAACCACAATGAGGAAAGTCGACCCAGGAATCGAACCTCTGGACCAACTTGCTCGGTTACAATTAGCTAAAAAAGGTGTTGATTTCACTATATATGGAGACTTTAATGACTGAAATTCGACAGTTCCTGGAAAATCCAACATTATTTTCAACAAAATAGGGTTTCCACGCTATTTTAAACTTACACATTTTCAATTTGAAAGTGATCACGAGCAATTAAAAGGTGTTTACTTTACATCCCCGGATGACAAAGTAGTTTCTATCGGATGAAGAAAAAAATGCCATTATCGCATCATTTTCCAGCATATCAAGTTTGCACAGGGAGTCCAAAAGACTCTTTCAGAAAGTTAAGGAAGAACTTTACGGTCATTCTGTACTCTCGAAATGTTAACTATGTCATAGATGTGAGATGCAAAACGGAGATTAACCAATGCATGATAAAAATATCCACGTAAAAATCGCGACTCGGAAAAGAAAGAGCCGAGCCAACTTATTTGTTATCGCCATTTACGGTAAAAACGGCTCAATATTTCATCCTCCGCGCTGAACGAAAGATACATAAAGCTAGGATGGCGTTATCATGGCCAGCAATTAACCTTATTAATTGGTTTCGGCTGAAATTGGCCTTTCTAATTGCTCAATATGCGGCAACCTCGAGAGCATGAAGCCTCTGTGGCTAATTGCGTCGCGGATATAATATGGAGTCCGAAAAGAAAATTCCTCCGCGTCCTAAGCCAATGAGCCAGGGCGGTATAATAGCGGAATAATTGCGCGGCTTCACGTTGCCCGGATGTCAATTATCCGCCATGTTTGTCGTGGCAAAAGGCAATGGATGGAACGTGTGGATCCCGAAAAAATAATGAGGCGCGTGCTGCTGGATCGCTCCGGAGAGTGGAGTGCTGTGTCAACATTGCGCAAACACGTGTCATCCACGCTCCACGGAGATACGGCTCGAAAAGGGCTTCAATTTAAGTAATGGCAATATTTGTACCCCGAGCTTATTACGTCACTTTCTATTTGTTCAATTGATCTCTTTCCTCGCGTCGATGGCATTACTCGTAATGGCGTAGCTACCAGGCGCATGCGCGGAACCCCCGGGGCCCCGCAATTGGGGGGGGATTACCTCGCTGGAACATTTGACACCGGGATCATGCGTCGGAAAATTACCTCTGCGGAAATTTGACACTTTGGAACGTGCGAAGAAGTTGAATATTTCGAAGCGTGGGACCCGAGTGGCGCAATACCTGCATGCAATGACAAATTTAAAAAAAAATCCAACAGTCGCCGGCGATCGTCTCGCCCCCTACTGTCGGCTAGCGAACAAAACAAAAACGCTAAACGAAGAAAGGCACATATTTTATCACATGTAGGCTCGAGTACGAGACTACGAGTACGAGTACGAGTACGAGCCGTAAAAATTGAAGAAATGTCTAGTTGTGAAGGAATTTCAACACATCACATATTTATAAAACTTTTCCATTCACTGCATTTCAAAATGTTGGTCTCGAAAGGTATCTTAATGAGATGCACTATATCCAAAATCCACAATACTATAGAAATTCTGACGGACTTAAAAACTTTTTCCGTCAACTTAAACAAGGTTTTAGATACCGGTAATCGAGATTTGTTTCAAGCTAATATATCAAAGATGCATCGATCAAGTTCGTTTTATTTATAGTGGACCATGGTTAAAATGATGTTTTGATTTGCAGTGTTTGCAATCAAGTAGTTCGCAAAATTGGCTTTTATGTCAATAAATAACGCGAAATTAAGCTTGTTTGAGAAATGGGATCAAAACTATCCAGTTCCACTGCATGCAACAATAGACTGTACATTTATATACCGGTGACATCTTATATATGTATGTGGAAAGTCCCTTAAGCCTGCAACACAATAACGTAGAAAGTAAATAACAAACGAATAGCACGCTGCGCTGCAGGCAGACAAACGTACATGTATACTCATATCATCCACTATATCGATACTATACATTATACGATCAAACGTCCAGACCAGTTCAAGATTTGGAGCTGAAAGCGACGAAATAAGTAATGAAAAACGAAGGCGTTACAGTATGTCATAAAACGAGTAATGCAACGCCGTAACGTCCATTTGCACTCTAAGCAGGGTGACACTTAAGAAATATATGGCATAATACAATGCACGGCGCACCTTAAAAGGGTGGGCACAGATTGCATCATATTTCATCCCGATATTAATGATCTCGGGCTGCAACCGTGTTTGATTTCAGACTATGGAGTATGAAAGAGAATTCGAATGCTGTTCTGAACAATTGCAGCACACGCAATGATGAACGGCGCAGACGACAGTTGAGCAAAAAAAGTAGAAATCGCATTTCAATGTCACGAACGGCTGTTGGACGCCATATTTGGGTAAACGATGCACGTTTATTCGTCACGTCTGGCTTTCTTTTTACCAAATTTCGCAAATTGCTATAGAACTTACTAATGCACAGCAGTCTGCAGGGTTGCTCTAGGAAATGTGATTACAGCTATTTTCATTACGATTTCTTCCTGCATGGCCTTTTATTTTTGTTTTGCACGTGAATATCGCAGGACAAATATTTAATACAAAATGTTCTTCGTCAAGTGGCTGGTCACAGAATCAATCAATCTCCAGGTTTCTACAGCCAAATTATATATTAACACTTAATGATTCATTCATATTGCTTCATCAAGAGTTTACTAAAAACAAAACTTTCGAAACATACATTTATAAACAAATAGATAGAAGCGGTTCAATTTATTTTTCAGAAATTTTCAAATGTCATCCTCATTAGAATTTTAATGAGTTACGCCATCATCAGAATTTCAACGAATTACGACATCATAAGATTTTTAGTGAATGACATTAACATCAGAATTTTCTTTAAGGTCCCAATCACCGGACAGTTAATTGGCTATCCGAAACTTCAAAACTACCCCATTAAGTCGGGGAAAGACGTATAGATAACTTGCATGTGACGTCACGCAGCTCGTGGGCGTGGCTAATGTTTCTTGGGCTGACATTGTGGGCGTGTTGTGGGGTAGATGAATTCGTGAATCGAGGCGCTAAAAGGATCATCATTCTATAAAAACTAAGAAAATAATGCCCCATTAGATACTATCACTTAATTACACATGCACGTGCAATTTATCTATAGCAAAGGCAATCATTTTTGTTACGGTATAACTTGAAGTACCCCACGTGAAAGTTATCTATACTTCTATGCCAAAACATTTTTTTAGGTATCAGAATCGAAATTGCACCGTTTCTTTCCGGAAGTTTATATGTTGTATTGCAAAATTAAAATTGTTCCGAAATTTTTGCTTTTATTGTACTCTTGAAAAAGGCCAATGCGAGCGATAGGTCGAGTGTTAATAAATAATTTGGCTGAAGAAACTTGAGATTGACTGGCAAATATTTAAGAATCCGTCTAGACTCTAAACCTCAATAGCTACAAATAAAAATAGCCTTCGACTAAATCCTGTTTCGATTCAAATTTCAGTAGTTGTGTGTAGAAATAAAATTTGGGCTAGAATTCATGATTCACGAGTTTGTAAGGCGAAATGCTTCTTGGAGTCGCAGTCTTTTCATATTAATCGCGCAACCGTTAAGCTATAAGCGCACTCTGGAGAAGCGTCCATGAATACCTTGTCGACGTTAAGCTTAATAGCCATTGTCGGTAGCTTAATGTGTTTGCCTTTATGCTCGCAATGCTCAACTTGTAAAGACTTTTCATGGAGAATCGGACGTTATAGTAGGTCGAAGCAGCGCTTAAGAAGAGTAAATAGTCTTAAAATCCCTAAATAAATGCACTTCCATGATGCTCGCGTGGCAAAGATGCCGTTAAGATGTTATCGATTTCAAGATCTGCTAACCAATCCCTTTGGAATGTCATGTTGACGCCTATATGGCGTGTGAAAAAAGTAACTTGACACAGAATATGTATATGGAGTGCGGAGATGCGATTGATCAAGCTCGTTTTTTTCCATGGAAACCACGTAAAAATAACGACCAATTCCAGCCTGCCATCTTGGGATAGCTTCATCAGACATATTCCTGGGTGATGCATTTAGTACGCGCCGACGATGAGTTTAAGCATGTTTCCATCAAACGCAACACCACCAATTTGCTACTCGCGACTAACCTGATTGAAGTGGTCACGCTGACCGACCAACAGAGCGCCTCGACCCATGAGAAGTTTGGCCACAACGGTCAACGAGTTCTTGTCTAATCAGTAAGGTAATGCAACATTGAATAATTAAGCAGAAGCGGTAAATGTCGAACGAAACTTGCTGCGAAGTGACAACAGATGGTGATGAGTATCATCGAAAGTTCGCAGTGGGAACTCTAGTGACTGAATTTTTGTCATTTTTTATTTTCGCTAATTCATCCAAACATATTGCAGACAGTGGCCAGGGTTTACACCAGGATTGTTTATTTTTATTAACTTTTCTGCTAATTTATTACCTCCCGAGTGGACATTGTATTGTGTTACAAAAGATCACAAAGTGAATTTTCACAGATTAGAACAGATAAGGTTTTTGACAGAACGATTCACGCACTTTAGGATCACGTGGAAGAAAACTATGAAGGTAATACTGGAGAAAATTTTAATTACCTTAATTTTTCATTTTTAAATTCAAGTTTCTTTAAAAAAAAATTGTAATAAGATGATTTTTTTCTTTATTTTGACTGTTACATTTTGTGGGGAAAAACTTAATTGTGTTTTCCTAAAATATAAACTTGTGGTATAAACTTACAATAGTAACAAGCATACTTTTCCAAAAAGTATCCATGCAAATGAAATTTTTGGACAGTTGCACCAGCATCGATTTATTGGAGAACTTCTCCTATCGAAGGATATCAATAATTCACATGTATGCAAAATAAAGCTACTGTGAATGGACCTTTTGCAGAGTTGCGTAAGCGTCGGTATCGCGTGACATTTCATGGAATCAACAAAAAAACTTGCTTTCAATCGACTATAAAAGTCTTCGTCGATGGAATGAATTAAAAGTCACGTGATATCGGAATTATAACGAAAATCTTCCCAAGATCCAAGATTCCTTTCGACGTAGCGACGTTCTAATACAGTACAGTAAAAACCCGATTTTATGAACTAATTGATGCCAGGGTTGTTTCATAAAATTGAAAATTTCAGAGAATCGAGTTTGACATTCAAAACAATAGAAAACCAATTTTAAAAAAATAGG
>JAQGBX010002297.1:0-20985 GCA_034698745.1 Megaphyllum sjaelandicum | reverse complement strand
ACGAACGGCCAATCGTACGCACGGAGTTGCCTACCGTACCATGCCGTACGGCCAGCCAGGATTGGCTATAGCGTCAACAACAAAATGGCGTCGTTTTCTATTTTATATATATAGATCAGTTTTCCGCCATCTTGCATCCATCAAGATGGCAGCCATAAAACACAAATGCATGCGCGATGGATGCCGTATTTAACTCGAGGTGTGTATTCTGCTGTTCTCTGCAGCCATTTTTCTATTTCACCAGACACCTAGATTTACACGTGTGAACGAATTCACGATTTTGTGATTCTCTGACCAGAGGCATGTTTCGGAGTTTTCGCGCTTCGCTGAGTTATCTGGCATTCGACAGAACACGAGAAAAAATAAGGATAAAAAACATTTCAATTTGCTTTGCAGCTTGCCTGAATGGATGCGCATTTTTTTATCGTGTTTATCAATTCAGCAGCTGCGTTCCCAAAAATCACTGTTTCATTCACATGTTCGGTGATTTGTTCGTTCTGCTTGCGAGTAAATTTCTCGCCAAGATGCAGTGGGTTATTTATTACATTAAATTACGCTGCAGCTCAAGCATTCTGGATTTAGCCATCGTGCCCAGTGGTCATTTCTTTGTTTTTCATCATGTAATGAAGGCTGCAACACTCGCAGATTGCCAAAAAACAACAAAGTTAAGCAACAGGGATTCTGCCGTATACCTTACTTAAAGAGCTTATACTGTATGTACATAAAACACGTCTTAATGTACATGTATGGTTCATTCCAGCATATCACATTGGAGAAAATTGTGATCATCTCATTTATGCCACAAATATATGTCACAAATTCAGATGGTTCTCCTCAACCTCATACTATCCATTTATATTCATGTAGAATCAAACGTTTCAATCACCCTGTATATGTACTGCGCATGTATGTCCCAAGCACCAAACCGGGCATTCGATCGAATTTGACAACTCTGATGGAAAATGTACATCATGAAATCTGGAAAAATGCGCTGACTGAAAATCCAAATATATCGGGTGGCTCTTCCGATTCTGGAAGATAAACAAGCTGAATATCGACAAAATTGACTCTCGAAAATCAGACATGCATTTAATTTCATGTTGAAATTAATCGAAGCGTGCAGAAAGTCCTGCATAAAACTCTTGGCAAATGGTCTTCATAAAATCGCTGACGTACTTATATGCAAACGTCATTGATTCCGCTCTTTTAACTGAAATTTGGGTCATTTAGAACTATTTTGGTGGCACTTCTGCGAACTTGTTGGATCATTACTCGATGATGCATGAATTTGTTTTTCAACGCAATAATTGGCCCATCTTGGCGATTTGAAATCTTGATTTTGCAAAATAATTGCTGAATTTATGACTTGAACGTGTTGTTTCGGATTACTTTATTTAAGCCGATTAAGATAATTATTTTTCCAACGATGACATTGCGCGAGATTATTTTGTTTGATAACAATTGCAGGAAATAAAATAGTCCCGAGCTTAACGGAAATTTGTCGACAGATGCAAATTGCGATCCAGTTTCTGTTTCTTTTTTAGCAACAGGTCTGCTCTTTCTGCCAAACATTCTTTATGGAAATTCGCAAAATATAGGTATAATAAAACTTTATTTCTGCGCATCTGCTTGCATACATACAATGAAAATCGTATAATTGGATTATGTGAGTACATGTAATGCAGTCACCGATTTATTAAATTAACAGTCGTACGACAACAGCATTTTGTCTACGTTGTACTCTTATGCGCATGTGTCAAATTAGCTTAACCTCCCTAAAATCTGCCTTTTTGCCATTTTTATAGGCATTAAATCAGGCAAAAGTGGAAAATCGATCGTGAACTTCACAATCTCAAAAATCCACCTTTTAAAAGCGCAGTAAACGTCCGCTCTTTGGAATTGTGCGCTAAGAGTCTGTATAATTGCGATCATGAAATTGCAGAGACTCATCATGATTTCGAAATTGCTCGTAAAGCGTCGCTGGGATTGTTTACGAGAATCAAATTTTGTCGAAAATCTTGGTGAAGGAAAAACCACCAACTCTGCTGAATAATACCGCATACATATTTCAATTTTCAGCTTGAACTGCTTACAAAACCAAACATTCTTGAATATTACACAAAGCGAGCATCGTCATTAAAAAGAATTAAAAAGGAACACTTTGGAGAATGTATGCCTTTGGCAACATATCGACGTAGCTTAAGCATCAAAATGCATAAAAAAGCTCAAAAACTACGTGTACAGTATTTAGAAATGCTTTGTCAGTAACCTTATACAAATTATATGCAGTATGCGTTCATTATCAGCATTCTTACTTCAAAATGGCACCTGCAGAGGACATAACTCCTTTAGGTATAGAAGATTCCACAATTACCAAACAATTGACACACATTGAGAAATACATGTACATTTCATCACGATGTTACGGTAGTACATTTATCCATTACCAAAATATCATATTTTAATGGGTATGGTCTTACAAAGTGAATTTTTCAAGCATACAAGAAGTTTAAATTTAAATCTGCATGGGAACCATCCTGTATTTACTAAATTCTTGTTTTTAATATTGTAAACATTGAAACCGTGTTTTACTAGTAACGTGATGTGCATTCCAAAACTCATATACAGTATACAGAAATTAATTTTTGCATTCCTGACTTCAGCACCTTCTGAAACAATGCATAAGATGACGTAGTGATCGAGATTCCTTTCAAAATATTCATTGAATTTACAAATTTAAGACACGATTATGGATGGCTTTTCAAATATTGAGATGCTATGATATACTTCAATCAATATACATGTGTACTGTTCAGTGTTGTTGAGATATATTTATAATGCATTTCCAAGACGAGCAAATACACGGACCAAATCCCCATCAGTCATCGTATATCGACTCTTTTAACCATTCATATTGCACATACATGTTGAAAACGCCAAAGTATTGATTAAACTAAAGTTTAGAATATCACATACTTGCTTCCGATGTTATATTTCCCTCCCCACCCCCCATCCCTCCTTCCCTGTGATATGGAGTGTATCACTCCGCAAACCCGCAATGCTAAAAATCGCGAGTTTCCCACTGGTTTTCAGTTATAATATTGCTTAATATTTCCCCGTGCGTTGGTAAAAATTCCCTTCGCAAACAAATTTACAGATTTATTTCCAGAATAGAAAACCATCCTATTCTGAGCAAGTTATTTGCGGAAAGAAATTGACGTCACAGGTTTTACAGTGCTGTCAAATGCTGCACATACCGTAGGGATATATTCCGCAATTTTTCGTCACTTATTTCCAGATATAACTTTACACGTAAGTGACAGCCTTTAGTTGGAAAATTATTAATTTTTTCCCCAAAACATCAGGAAATCAATTATTCATCCGCTTTTCCAATGACAGACTCACAAATTCGCTTCATTTCCCCGTTTCAAGTTCTTTTAAATAAAACAAAATGACATTTATTTTAGCATGAAAGGTTGAATGTCGTTCAAAGCGGCGTTCCTTGTCACGTACATTCATGCTGCATTATTTCAACGTTTGCAAACTGTGTTTTTTTCAAATAAAACTTTGGAACTAACGTTATCTTTTTAACATTAGATAAATATACTATTTTATTTGTGGAGTAAACGAGTTTTCATGAAGATGTTACTAAGTTTACTGGGCAAGTTTTTGATTGTTAGCATGAGGACCGACTTAAAAATGTAATTTTGTTCAACCAGAAAGCTGATCAATCCCTGAAATATCACCACTTGTTATTATTGTATCCGAACTGCACTCGACGCCTCGCCAAAAGGAAAAAAAACCCCAATAATGATCTGTTCTCGCCGTCCAAGATATTGATCTTCGTCAATTTGTAATCATTCTTTCATTTGCATGGTTTACTCCATTAAGCCAAAAAGCTAACTGTTAAAAGTCATTATTTCCTAAGCGCAATGCCATTACTTTATGGGTTGGCTCGGGATCAATAGTGGCACGAAAGAGCGCTCTCTGAAATACTGCTCTATTAAGGAGCACTTTCCCTTCCTTGGGAATCCCAATTTAATATCTGAGTGATTTTTAATTTAATCAAAAGTGAGTATAAGATCGAGTTAATGTAAAACTGCTCGCTTCGATCATCCATCATGCTAAATTAAGAGCGGGACGCGCCAATCCATGCCCATTTTCAGCGACTCTAGAGAAGAGAGGATGGTCATAAAAAGTTAAATTTTTCTACGGAATGGCTGAGGATCAGTTCGCCATTGGCGAGATCGGAATTTCAGCCTGATGCAGATGGTCTTTACTGCGCCAAAAGCTAAATAATGCAGGGATTTCAAAGCGATTCTCTTGAAAATAATCGCATTTTGGGATTGAAGACTGAATAAAAATGGCAACAATCATTTCTCCCTTTTAGCGAACCAACATTCTCTTGGCCAACAGCCTTCTTGGCAATGTTTTCGCACTGCAGTAGACTTGGATTAAGAAAATCGGAACAATGGAGTAATAAACGTATCCTAAAACATGAGGGATTGAGATTGGTAATTTCCCATCACAAAAATTCTTGGGTTACAAATGAAATTACCCCCTACTGTTGAAATTCGAATGATACAGTATAAGCTTTGTATTCTGTATTTCCATCGGTTTAACTTCTACAATCAAACTTCTTACAATTTTTCGATAAAAAAAATTCATTTAGTGACTTCTGATAAATAGATGATCTCTGTACATGTATTTGCACTTCACCGTTTCAGACGTGTATGTGCTAAAACATATTTCGTTTGAACCAATGAAGTTGAAAACGTTTATGTTAATTCATTGTTTGAAAAAAACGTCACATTTTATAGATGTTTTTTAGTAAAAAACGTATACTTCATATACAAAAATAGCAGAAAATAACAATTATCTTGTTCAATAGTTTCCAAATGCTAATTGGTTTCTTAAAAAATTAAATTCATTAGAAAAATCTATATTTGGTGACAATTAGGCTACTCAAACTTGGACTTTTATTCTTTCTGAATTCCAATATACAGTACATTTATACTTTCAGAATATTTTCAAATGAATAGATGTATTAATGTTTTCACCACATTCTGAGACATATTTCAAGATAAACAATCATAAACTCGATTCAAATATACGATCTCTGTACGTTCTTGAACATTTCAAAGGTGCGTTTCAAAACATTCTCAAAGAGGAAAACTTTGTAAATACATACAATAAAACCTGGTAGGCCTATTCATATTGAATATTGTAATTTGTCTATACATAATGTTCGTTTAACGTAACGCCGTGTAATTGCTTGGGTACCTGAAAATTCATTGGAAAATGCTAATATCCGAATTCGGAAAATGTCTCAAACGAAGAAATGAACATTATTCGTTCATACTCTATAGGGTGGAGACTGAAAATGACGTGTGTTATCAGATTTGTGCAAAACATGCACATACAGTATAGTATCACCATCATGGCAGAGCATAACAATGCCAAAATGCGTCAATTTAATGCATAAAATATGGTCTAACATATTGATTTTACCATTTTTCCAAAAAAACCTGAGCAAATACGGAGCTCCACAAATAACGATTACGCGCCTTGTTAGGTTAAGCTAGGTTAGAAAGGGAGAACATTAAATGGAATATGAAAGATTTGTTAGCATAAAACTTTTACGAAGGCACAGCTGCAGCGCCACTATAACCCAAAATCAGTTTATCCGCTGTATAAACCAAGATTATACCCGTGTTCCGAAAAACATTTCATTTATGCATTCTTCTGTTAGGCAGCACTCATAGCTCGGATCTGCCAACCGAAATTTCTCAAACGACACAAAATGAGAAAGAATAAAAAGACAGTGACGTTATACGTGACACTCAAAAGCGACGAGAATGCTCAGCACGCATACACTTACATGAAGTGTGCTTTAGCACAAATTATACTTTCATTTTTAAACCTGCTTTCCGTGACATCTAGCTATTATTCCGTTAAGCGTGTGGAATTAATCTTAAAAGTTATTACTCAAAGCGCAAGAATGTTTAATGTAAGTTAAGTATATGTTTGCCCTCTTAAGTGTTAACTACTATTCAAAATCAGTGACTGGAAAGGCATAAAAAGACGTCGTTAAGAGCACAATTTTTCGCTCTTGTAAAGCACAAAGACTCATTATAAACGTAAATGAACGTCTTATCAGACTTCAACATGTTTAAAATGAATGCGTTAAACTGTGATTTGTAAAACAATCGATCTCAATCGAGTATTTTTGTCTTTCATATCACTGTTTTTGGCTTACGGTGTGGTTCAGGTCTTACACGTCTTCCAAAATATAATGCCAGCCTGTGGCGTAAATCCCCACAACCATTTTCGACCATGCAGGCGGAAGTCCACAATTTATTTCCATAGCGTGATGCAAATTGAAAGCGAGTTGCAGTTTGCTTCCTCAGAAAAAGAGCATAAGTATCTGATGGACTTGATCAGATGTCATGGTTCCATCCCATTGATCAATCGAGTCAAGACATCGGCGAAAAAAAGTTGCATCGATTTTGTACTGGGAAGACGAACCTTACCGGAAGAAGCTAGCATCCGCCATCGACTCCAGTTGGAAATTGAATAAGTGGTTTTACGTATTCTGACGGACGTCGAAGTGGCTTTTGGACCCAGTACTTCTGGCCTAGTATTCCATCAAAATGAATGTTTCGCAAACAGGCGACTTATATATTATACGCGGCTCTGGATCCCCCGGGCAGCATGCAGCATTCCGTTGGTGCGCAGCGAGTGCATGAGGAAACAGATTCAGCAGCAACTCATGCAGATGAAGAGGAAGCCTCACCGAGAAGGGCAATGAAAAACGAGATAAAAGGAAATGTCATCCTCCTCTGGAGCACTCCGCTTGATCGGAAGTTTTAAAGGTTTTGGTCCTTTTGGCGTTCGGAGGGCTTCCGCCTCATAGTGTCCCAGCTCGTCTTAATGGCGGTTTTATGCATGTCCTCTGCCAGGTCCGTTGGGCAATTACCTTTATGGCCGCCCAGCATATGGTAATTCACTTCCGAATTTCAAATTTGAAGCCACTCTGGAGTACGTCTGCCATGCAGTTTCGATGGCATGGCCTCTAGTCTCAAAAACCTTGATGGCCATCTCCGAGCCGGCTTTTAGCCAGATCTGGTTCCGGCGAATGACATTCACTCGCGGATTAAAGTGCAGCTTTCATGGCTGTTTAACGACTAACATCTGCCATTAATAAATTGGCAGTACTGCGGATAAAACGCTAGCTGTTGCAACTCTGACAAGCGATTTATGCTGAGCCCCATATTAAAAGCATGTCCTCGAGAATCTCTTCTGAATGCAGCGAATCGAAGAAATTCCCTCTTAGAAGGCACTTCATCAAATGGAAATTGTATCGAAATGCAGTATCAAATTTCCCCTCCGTATTTCGAGCGATTTGCCAGTTCGAATACATATACTAAACACATTGTGAATCGAAATAACTGATTCGAAAGACAAATACAGACGACGCATTTAATCATTGAACACTTTGTCGGTTGGAATAGCGGTTTTCGACAGGCATCCCGTGAAGGGTTCACACAATGTAAGCTAACCAATACATGTTTGTGATTTGTAACACAAAAAACGAGATAAATAACATTAAAAAAATTGAGAGCACATTTTTATAGCTCATGTACTGTACAGTAGTAGAACAATTCACTTATTAATCCAATTAGACAACTTTGGAAAACTGCACATTAAGAACGGCAGGTTATGCGTTAAATGCTAAGTTGAACAAATATAGGTTTAGACTGCACGGGTCAAGAAATAGTTTAAATTGATGAGCGGAAAAATGGTGAAATGCACTCGATGTCCACGTATTTTGAAATGCAACTGAAACGCATTTAGAACGACGTTCGTTTATTTATTCGACTAAAACGCATCCTGGAAAACATTTGAAATATATTTCCTAATGTTCCGTTCCTAGGCAGCTTGAGCAACTAAGCGCCAGAGGGCTTTGGGCGAACGCCGTGATAATTCCCTGGAAGGAGAGACAAAGTAGGACCAAGAACGTTGAACTTAAAAGCGAGAATCCGTCAACAGAGAGCGCCAGAGGCACTATAAATGTGAGCATTTCTGTTGTCTGATGCATTTCGGAGGAAAGTTAGCGCGTGGGATCCCAAGAACACAAACAACTTCAAAACCTTCTCGACAGGAGGTCCAATGGCTGGAAGGCAGAAACAAACTCGCGGAGATTTCTAAACATCGACTTCTGGAAATGCTCTTTGCCTAAATGGACGCCAGACTGCTCCAGGCAGATTATGCTCGTCCCACTAAAGATGTTGCTTCTTGTGGCCGAGAGGAAAGGCAGTGGACTGAACAGTGATTAGAAATTACATCGCTTATATAAACTTTCTAATAAAAACAAAATGACCGTCGCGATAGAACTACACTACTTTCCAAAGAGAGCATCCACCAATAGAAAAAGCGTGCACGTAAAAATGTTGATAAAAACAAATTATGAACGCATGTTTTAATTTAGAACATCTCAAAACGTAAAATATAATATTATAACAATTGGAAACAATATGAAATAAACGTTGAAACACATTTTCGGAAACATTACGTCGGAAAATTTGCATGTACAAATATTCAATCGTAACGCACCACTTCTGGACAGATATGCATTAAAAGTTGGAACAGACTACGTTATTAGCAACACCTAAAACGTTGCAGAACACATTATTAGATATAATTAGAAACCCAATGTTAGAATATTTAATAACTCATGAGGCAGACAATGAAATAAAAGTACTGTATCGAAATCAAACAATGTGTCTAAATTCATCGGTTTTGATTTACAGTGCACTTCTGCAGATTAATGCGTCATCCTAAAATAGTGTTCGAAGTTGTTTACGTTAAAAGTTGCGAGCACTTTTTGAGATTTATTTCGCGTGAGCGTATCATAAGGACGGTAAAAAAATAATTATTACTAATACCATCGAGATTAAGGAAACAATGGCTATTGCCACCATGGCGACATCTAGAGATTAACTGTTGCGGTGGAGACCCAAGGTTATTTTTTGCTAGTGTGGAATTAAGATACGTTAAAATACAATATACGAATTTATCTTCCCACGTAGTTTCTCTTAATAATCTTAGCTTCTTGCGAATGCTTATAAACCACAAGCAACTGCAGGGGCCTTTCTTGATGTAAACACTTGTAATATCTGATCGCACAAAGGAAAATTTCAAACTGAAAATATAATTAGACTTTGTTTTTATACTTGACAAATTGAAACATTTCATTTCTCGTAATTCACATTCTAAAAAATCGAACTATTGAACATACCGTATTTCCAGATATAACTTTTCTCGCGTGTGTCGGCCTACAAGTATATGATCAAAGTTTCAGCAATCTTTCCTACCATGCCCTCGTACTATTCAAGGTTGTATATACAGTATACGAGTAACCAAAATGCCATTTGCAGCTTTGGATCGATAATAAAATGCCCCAAACGGAACAATTAGACTAATTTAACTACGCCCTACAACTTTGTAATTGGACGTTAATCACCATTATTTTTAACGATTAAAATTTTAGAATCGCACGAACCGAGAACTGTAACATTGCCAAAAATAACATCCTAGCAAAGTTTATCGTTATTTATTCTGACTTCCAACACTGTTTTCACTACCAACGAAACAGGTTGTCACGCGTAATTTGCAGCGCACTAATTCCTCTCTTGAACATGGAGATAATATATTTCCAAACCGACAAAATCCTGAATAATGTGTCCAGTCCATGCAGGCTTGACAACGCGTTAAATCTGGCGTTAATCCGATGATGAAATTAAAGACTATTTCGCCCTTCCCTCAATTGCATCTGCATTCTAGAGTGGCCAATTACTGTAATGCCTGACCGATATGTGGGAAATCGCTAAATTTGGGTATGTTTCAGCTGCGCGAAACTGCGCCTTCGCACTGCCCACAGAGAGGTAATTTCATTAGCATCGTAATGGCATGGAAAATCCCGAAATTCATCTCAGTGCCATCTCCAATGACCAATAACGTTGATTAAAACCCGCGTCGCGTGGGGAAATTCGGGCGTGAGGGGCACGTGTTTTGCCACGCCACAACTCTGGCGGTTCCACATCGTCCCTGGCCAATTAAAACGTGAGCATTACGAAGAGCATTCGCTGATGGAAAAGTTCAGCACTCCCGGGCCCTTGAGGCTGGGGCAACCGAATTGGTAACAATCATGAGAACAACGTTCACGTCACTCGACCATGAATTTTTATGTGTGAAGATAATTTATTAGAGATCCTCGGAGAGAAGCACTATACGAATCGTACTTTTGCAGTCGTGAAGTCATGCATGCGTGCAAAAGGGTTGCGTTCATTTGTTTAAAAACAGAGATACTCTTGAGTGAATTTTTTAAGCCAATATAGCGTGTCAATTTTGTATAAGTGACTTCACGATTGGTAACGTTCAGGTTCGTAAAGCTTCTGTTTGAGAACCCCTATTATCCGTCGTGTTTAAACAGCGCAAGGAGAACAGTAATGCGTTGTAAAAAGTGGGTGACTGAACATTGTAGAACGCCAAGATCACTTTACCAAATCATTTTTAAGATTTCGGAGTGAAATTATTGCAATTGCTTGCAGAAGAACACACTTTCTAGGATGAGGGATGAGACTTTTAGATGTTTGTTGAAATCCTGATAGTAGTTTTGGCATAACAACATCCAACAACCCGCATTTCTTGGAAACTCGTGTTTAGAAAGAGGAATAGACATTTACAAAAGACGATTTCAAAGATCCGGGAATGATGTTTTATGTAACGAAAATCTTAAGAAAGCAGCTGCAGGATATCTGATTTTCTTGGAGCTTAACATTTTAAAACTTCACAATTGCTTCTTTTCCAAAAAAATATGTTTTCGAAGCATCTTTACCAATTTTTCCAAAATGTTTCGAAGCTTAAAGAATTCTGGATAGACACCGAAACCGATTATTTTACATGTATAAGCTGAAGAATTATATGGATCATCTTTGCGAAAAATCTTTCCAAATTACGTGTCAACAAGAAATCTGATGGTGCTAAAGAAAGCTCCAAAAAGCACTGCTTTTCTGATGCTAGACAGAAGTTACTTCCGAAGCTTACATAATATTTGAATTTAGTAGTATCTTAAACATATTTCGCTAATGCACATCAGTTTTCATTAGATGACAAAATAATAAATTAATTTTATAAATTTTGAGGTCACTCCTAGAGTCATGTCAGACCACGTATCAAGTAAACAACCAAATTATGAAAAGTTAATGTGAAAATTATACATAATTATTCAGTAGATAAAATTTATGCGGCTGTACTGTTCATGCAAAAATAATTTAAGTTGAAGCAAACAATGATGCGCAAATATCACGTGATAAGTATGACATTTTGTGGCACCATCACTACCAAATTAAGCTTGTTTGAATTTATTAACGCATTAATTTCTTGTCACAGAAATTTGCTTAGCAACATTGCTAGTACATGTATAATATATTATTAAACAACTACATAATCTACATGTATTTATCACTGGGATGTTTTTAAACAAGCAAAGTAACTTCAATATTTGCGAAACAAATTTAAACTGAATTCCCTGCAGAATAACCCTTTCAGAGTTTAGTACATCAAATGCGTCTCACTGACATTATCTCACAAAATGGCACGCATGATATAAAATACATGTACATACTTCTATTCATCTACGATACAATTGTACCCATAGGGTCCAAGATAAACTTGTTTTACTGTCATGCGCGTGTAGGAAGTAATGGCATTGGAAAAAGTACGAAATGCCAAGCACGTATTTATAAAACATACAAGATCATAATCGAATAAATGTTTCGAAACGTTTCTTTCCAGAAACCTTATCAAACAAATGGCAATATCCATATATTTTATTGACATTTACGCGAAAATTTGATAGTGTTTTTGAAACTTTATTTAAGAGCACATATGAAATAGGCAAATAACTGCAACGTGTAATTAACGGGAAATTATCGATTTTCGAAAATTACATGAATTATACTCGTTAAAGCATGAATTACATTTCATTTCAAGCATTTTTCGAGTTAACCACATATATAGTGAAATATTAAGCAGCACACTTGTGAAAACAAGTGCACAATCCCCGAGAGGGATATATAACAAACAGAATGTTCCACATATAACTACTTCATAAATAGTATAGTATACAGCATGATAGTATGTTAGTATGAGATAGTTCCTATATTAAATCGGCCATGACCGTCTTCCTATCCCATCCCACCCTCCTCGTTAAAATCCCAAACATGGGAAAGTTAATTAAATTGTGAATTTTGGGTCAATTGTATAATGATAACCTCTGCCACATGGTACTATGTACTTACTGCATGGTAAAGAATTAGAATTAGGAATATGCTCTATTTAGATCCATAATTTTCTGTATTTCAGGTACCGTTTAAAATGGAAACCACATATAGAGCATATATTGCAAACAAAATGAAATATAGATTTCCAAAACATGCATACATTGCGTAGTTATTCTTGACGATGACAATGAGCCCTAATGACATGGCGACATAAAAATATCATGTACAAAACATGTCCAATAATGCTTGAATTCGCATCTATTACATTTTCCTCATTTCGTTCATAACATATACTAACCGGTTTGCCCGGGCTGCACTTGCTAATAGTGGGACGTTTTTTTTTCGTTTTGTACGCGTTTTGCGTCATTACGTAGGCAAAAAAAAAAGTAATCTTCCGCTATGGGGCTCCGTATAACCGCGGCCCCGAAATCAGGCATGCGTCCATCCATACATCCATCCTCAACGCCATAAACATACAGCCCTTCTTTATATACAGCACTAGCGGAAAAACCCGGCCTTGCCCGGGTAAAAAATTCTGTTTGATTTTCTAACCTCTTTTATGAGATCAGGACACCGTGGATCAGGAGTTGGATTTAGTTGTCATTGTCTCCAAAAGATTGAGCTATATGATCTGGATACACCCCGGATGGGGGGAGGGAAGAACTGGTTTGACAGTTTTATGGCACCGTGGTAAATTGAAAAGATTTATGGCCTTGGAATTCTCCACTGAGTTCCCGCTCCTGGAGGGGGGTGGGGTAGTGCCATGAGTGGCCAATCATATGGATGCCACACTCAATGCCACCCAGATAGCCAGCCACGAAAAACATGGTCTCGTTTTCTATTTTATATCTACAGTATATATAGACATTAGAAACACGTAAAAGGTTGTGAATCACATGTTGGTTGGCAAGTAAATGGGCACAGTGCCTGTAAGAATCACATGTTTTGACCAAAATTTAAGCATAAGGACTTCCATGAAAGCACATTTCCGTCGCACCCTACATGTGTTTATGAAATGTGCCATTTTTTCTCCATATAGTCTGTTGAGCCATTCACGTCACAGGGGCTTATAATACAAATTTGGGCTATTTGCACAAGCACCACGCAACGCAGTTAATGCGAAATCGCAGCAATGCACCTCGGCAAAACTGCGATTTTTCCAGGGAAAAAAATGCATTACAAGAAAATTGCATTTTTCCAAGACGTACTTAATAGTGCGTACATCGCCTCGTGCGAAAAGAAAATGCTCGGCATGTTCTCTCGCAAAAAACCCCCACTTAACTAAGAACGATTTGAATCCCGTTCAGCTACAGCAGTATGCAAATTCAATTTGCTTTTTGGGGTTAATCTTTTGGTCTATTTGCTCGATAAGCAGATGTTTTGAAGAGGCGTCGTAGCATAGGTGGTTGAATCTGAATCTCAAAGCGCGAATTTTCTAAAGGGATTATGCGGAAAAAAGGAGGAATCGAGATTTAATGTTGCTAGCAGAAATAAAAAAGCTTCGCGAAACTAGTGGTGAGATTTAGAACGATGAAATATTGTTAAAACCAAGAGATCAGCGAGGCTTTTGCCCGGGGAAAACAAAGGAGTGAAAATGAAATAAAATTTAATAGAAACTGGAGAAGAAAGCGGGAATGGCGAACGGATAAACGTATTTCAGGCAGGATTTTTGGATCAAAAAATGCAATCGTTTCTTCGCACACAATAATGGATAAAAAGCAGAGGCGGGTGGCTTTGGTGCCGCATATTTTGGAAAAGGCGAGCAGCTTTTATAATCCTGACATTTCGGGTTTTTCAATGGCGAGATTAGCGTCAACCAGTTTCTGATGTTGCCCGTATCCTCGAAATAGTCCAAGTGTAGAAAGGCTTTTTAGTTTCGTGTAACTTTTTTTTGTAGCGTTTTCAATGGAATTAAGCCGGTAAAAGCAAGAAGCAAAAAGACTTTCATCTGGAAATGAGTTTAGAAATACCTTATATAAACTTTGGTTTAAAATTATCTCAAACCCTTACAACTTATACCTAAAAACAGGCCCTTTCAGACCAAATATAAATGCACCATGTGCCCTGTGTATCCGAAGTCCCCCCCCACCTGGCCCCATCATCTACTTCTTGAATGTCCCAACCCAAACATCTAAGCCCTAAGATCAAAAACTAAACTCCCTCCAACCTTTACTCCTACTAACTTCATGAAATCATTCCTTCGCAACATCCAGGAACCTAACATATGGCTACTCTATAGATTAGCTACCAGTTATGGCAAGCAGGTTCAATAGTCAATAAAACCATACAAACTTACTAATATCAATAACAAATATGCCAGAAGGGGCTGAGCCCCCTTAGAGCATTATCTATCTCTCTGATGTGCTTGCCATATTTCTATCTTGAGTTTTTATCTTGTTTATTTAGTTTTTGAAGTAAGATCAGTTATGGAAGGTGAGGGGGCGAACACGCTACCAATTTCTATCAAGTTATAGCATCAAATTTTTCGTAAACAACTGGTTTGGTTCGATAATATATAACAATTTAACCAAAATTTGATCAGTTAATGCATTGTAAAAAAAATCCAATGTTACAATTTTAATAAAACATTTCACATAAAAATTAAGTGGACATGGAAACGTTTAAAAACCTAATTAAATATCCAAATTAGATGTTGATTTCCTTCCATTTTTTTAAATTTTAGAATGCAACCTATGTACCTGTACGTTATAGCTACCAAGCCGTACATTGGTAACGCATTATCGTTAGTTCATATAATTAAACAATGTAACCTAAAAATTTACAGGAATATATCGAGATCTTGGGTTTGATAAAACAATTTTCATATTTTGATGACAGCAGCTCGCTTGCTTAAACGTCCACTGACACGATGATTTGGCAAGAAATAAGAACTTTCTCAATAGCTTGGGAACTCCGTGTAGCAACAGATCAAAATTTGTTCTATTAATCGCCTTGAGTGCACGTTGGTACATTAAACCATAGGATGCACCTATAAAAGCACGGTTTGCTTTATGACCCGTAGCGAAAGTGCTATTTTCTGGCATGGCAACGACACTGATACTTCATCAGGATGGAATAGACAGGCGTTCATTAACGCAATTAACGAAAAAGAGATGGCTAATGAACACATTGACCGAATCTAGGCAGATAATTAGTAAAGTTGCAACAATGGATACGCGATGTTCCAATTGTTGTTTCAAAGTCAAGACCAACGGTCGGTTTTACGAGTGATATTCATCATCGTGACCACACCTTTAATACATTTGTACTATCGAAATGTATTTTTCTTTGATCATAGAACTTGATATTTGTTGGGAAGCGGTTATACGAATGCAGCATGCTCTCAGATGTAGACATGTGCATAAATATATTTTAAAAGTTACCAGCTTCATTACTAATTTTGGATTTGTTTAATTATGTTTATATAATTTCGTAACAAAAGTAGTGACGCAATTTCTTCCCGACAATTACAAATAAATACAAATTTTAGAAGCTTGTTTATTGGATTTGAAAATGTTTCTTAGGCGGTCCTGAATCCTATAATTGAAACGTTAAAAATCGGCAATGTGCACCACTTTAGTCAAAATGAAGGAAGTTTGAACATTGCAAAGAAACAAATTTCTTCTTTCCACACACTCTCATGCACTTCTAGATAATTTTTTTACGAAACACACTAAATCTCTTAATCGAATGTAATGCAGTTTCTCGTACAACATTAAGTCGTTTTGCATATTTCAATCAAAATCAATCATAAGTAAGAATGTCTGCGAAATAAGATGAACATATGCAACTGAAATAAGATGCATCTTGTTTTAATCTGAAATATTTAACATGCATCAGTTCATCCAATGTTTTCGAGGACAGATTCATGCCTCGACTTAAACAACTGATATCAAAATCATTAATGCATTTCTGAAAGCGCAGTTCAAATATATGCTTGAATGCATTTCTCTAAATCAATTTAAAAATCAATCTCAGATCACTAATACATCTCTAAGTACATTTGTCAAAAAAAAAATGCTTTTAAGGATTTTTTTGAAATGAAATATTGGTTATGATACACTAAGTGCCGTTGATGGGTGTATTCCTACAACTTTTTGCACTTAAGACGCTACAACGAATTTAAAACAATGAAAAAGGAAATTTGGAACTCTTCTTTTCGTTTTTAAAATAATACATGTGTAAGCAATATTCAATTGGCACTCGTTATTTTTTCTTTGAAAAAGACTGATCGTGTTAGAACATAATATCATAAAATAATAGAGAAATTAAAAGTTGCTGAAAGTTTTGGGTTAGATTTTAGAAATAATATCACTTAATGTATCTAAAATCGTAAATGATTTAAGTGTATAACAAATCACTTACTGTTGAAATAAACGAAGAACATCTTTTTAGAAAGGAAACCGTAAAGAAATTAAAATTTCAGCATAATGCATTGGTAACGAAAAAAAATAACTAGGAATTGTGAGTTTAGCATTTTAAAATCCCTATGCGTTCATTTCTAATTAAATTAATTGAATACTTTATTAAAATTTGAAAAAGTGCCAACTATATAGTGATCAATACATCCAACAAGAATAATAAATGTGAAATCCCAGTTATGGAAATTATTCAATTGCATGCCTAACACAATCTTCAACTTTATCCGCAGCGAATGGCATACAGTACATGTAATAAAAAGACACCTTAATAAACGACCCAAACACATATAAACACCGCAGATGTAAAACAAATTTTGGAATAATTTGAAGTATTCTTTCAAAATGTGCTTTTTTGAGTGCTTCATTCTTCAGAAGGAGCAACTCTTACGTGTTGAAAATTGATTTTGACATGCTGGGTCCATTCAGCAAGTCCACTTCATCGACAGTCCTTTGTTTTAGCCGATCAAGCTCAAGATTGACCTATACTAAGAGCTGTTCTGACATGTAGCATCCTCATTTGCAAGTTAAAACTCCTCGGTCTAGATCAGCGGTTTCCGGTTCGCTCTTAGCACGGGGGTTTCACTTTTCAATTTCCCAGTTGATTATTTACTGGTGAAAGATGGCGAGGGCATGACTCGACTACAAATTCTGCGGTCGGGGAAGCGAACCCGTCTTCCGCAGCATGCTTAAGGCAGCCACGCTGTCAATTTCAATCTCGAGATATGAGATGTTGCCACGGACTGCGCGGTCCGGATTTGCATGCCCGTTCCGCCTCCCAGCACCCAAATTCCGGATCGTAATGGGGGTTACGATATTTCGTACATACCACTATAGTGACACGGTCTTGCTTTCTTGATTGATGGTGACTTAGTAGTAAAGCCCCAATCTGTTGCTGATTTATTAACGCCAGAGCTGCAGATTAATGACTGAGCAACTCTGGATGCCAACTTTTTCCGACTCGGAAATTGAAACCAAATGCCGTACTGTAGACGTTAGTCCAATCCCGCATTCGCTCAATCACTCCCTTCTTGCTCCGTATACGTCCTCCGACAAGAACTCTTGCAGCCCATAAAACGTTATCAAGGAGACGTCTCTCAGGATGTCCCATTTCTGCGGGAACGGATGGCCGGAAAACCAATTATTCTTGGAGAATTTGCAACGAAGGAGTAATAAGGAAATGCGAAGCGGTTCGGATGGGGTTCGTCCTGGTGTTTTGGGTTATTTGCCCTAAATGAAACCATCGCGAAAGTTTCCAGTTGCGGTCAATGGCTTTTCTTCCAGAATTGCGCCATGCAGCCTGCACGTTGCTGGAAGATTACCAGCATTTCTAAGGTTAAAGTAAGGGTGATGGCATGGCCATCAATGCCGAATGAACGATAAAGCTGAGAAAATACTTATTTAGGGATGTTCGTCATGTTGCAAATGGAAATACTGATTATTCAAATGACCAATTCTGGCCTCTAATTTCACTGCTTTGCGCTTAAAAATGCGTAAAAGCATTACGTAAAGACACCGCGATGAGCTCTTGAATTTGCGTGTTGTCACAATTGCAGAAAAGCTAAAAACACAAGGTTGCCTTAAAAACACATCTTTTTCACACCAAAATATCCTGGATATTTCACACAAGAAACTCGTCGCCTAGCACAGAAGCTAATTGTTTAGAATACTGTTGACCTAAATCTCATTGTTAGCACTCAAACCTCGCGCGGTGTTTTGTTCAAGAAAATCATTCATATGTTAAATAAACCCAGTAAACATCACGTGCCATTTGGCACGAAAAAAAATCGCTGATTTCTATAATCAAATAAACCTACCAGTGTTTGCTAAATTGCTAATGTAAACCGAGACTACTGGCATTAAAATGAGCATGAGCGCTCCCAAACTTATCAACACTATAGACTCACAATTCTAGCCATAAAAATCAAGTCTTTTATGCACGATAAGATCACCAGCAAGTTGACCACCTATCAGAAAATGCAATAAAACTTCACCATTCCGATATTTCCATTACAGAATCCGTCATTTTATTCTTAAATTCGTCTTGGGGTAAAAGATTTGGAGGAAAAAACTGTTTTCCTCTGAAAACCAGCTCATTACTAAACCTGTCAAGGGTTCTCGCTCGATGTCCTGCTCATGTAAACCTCTTGCATAAAACTCCATATCCAGATGATGGCGACGTCCAGTGTGACCGCTGTGCGTCGACTACAAAACCAGTTATTCAATCGAGTTTATTTGCGAACGTGACCGTGCTGACCTGCCTTCCAAATGACGTTCATTCTGCACCATTTCCGGCCGGATTTCTGTAAAGAGCACTTGGACCCGACGCGCAATTTTATTGAATAAATTGGCAGATTGGGTCGGAGATGCTCTCGAGTACCTCATAAACGAAAACGGAGCGTCCCCGTTGCAAATCAGGGGACCCTGCTTCGATCACATTGCTAGGCAACTGGCGCGTGCTGTTTTATTTCGGAACCATCAAAATGAAAGTTGCAGTTTCGGGAGAGCAGAAAGGGGGAAGGGGATGACATGTTAACAAAATTCCATGTGTTATGCAAGGTTTATGCAGCTACATGTAGCTCCTTATATGGAAAGCTAGCAGGGCGGAAAATAAAACTTTTTACGATATCGATGATATGTTCGATGCTGGAAGCATGAAATTCTTCGACTTTTATAAGCTCAAGAACCAGCAAATTGAAATCAAGTATATTTCAAAGATGCAACCAGTAATAAGGAGATATTTTGCCTTTCGAAAATCGGGCTAAAACGATGACATTTCGGTCAATGCAGACGCTTATTTAATTTAATTTTCCAAGAAATAAAATAAATAGCGTCCTATAATCGGTTTCTTGCACAAGACCGGTGTCATCTACAGATTATGAAGCGTTCTGGGAAGCAAAATGATGTCACTGAAATTGGGGAATCAATTTCAAAATAACAGCTCCATCTATGGTGCCTCGAGCCTCGATTTCGGAGTTTCATATATACGAAATACTACATGTTCGCGTAGATATACCATTAATTAAAATAACACTCATACCATAAGAATATGAAAATATTCTTTAAAAATCACGAAAACTAAAAACAAAATCATGCTTGGTTATGCATGAAATCCACGTACTCAACTGAAGCCATATGTCATGCCAAGAATGCTGTTCTGTGAGTGTACTTTTAATAGATGTCTATCTAATATTAATTAAAGGTAGTTTTAGATAGAATATTGCTAGTAAAAGTAATGAAACAAGTCTCATTTGTGAACATTATTAACAAATTTAAAACTTGCATACATTTTAAGTAAATTCTATAGGATGTATCAATTGCCTAGATCGACACATATAGTGGATTAAATTCGACCCCATTCAAAAACAAATTTCTTTTAAATTCGTGCGCACACGCGTGCGTGAAAATCATCAATAAAATAGCAATAATATACGCACTATATAGGTCTTAACAATTTCCCAGGCACGTCCCTTGTCCTAAGGGCACATTCTTGGGTGGACCGGAACCGTGGCGCGGCACTGATTTCCTTCCCTTTGTTCTTCTCGTGAATTTCATCAAAATCGAGTTGCGATTTAATATATTGGAAGCCGCGTCACGTGACGCGGAAACCAATCATTCTTCGATATTAAACGGTGCCCGTAAAAACTCTTCCCTGCCAAGTGTACGGCAATAAAATTTGCAACGTCGTGATATGAGGCCTACAATGCGATGATAAATAACTTTCCGAAATTTTATGGACGTTTATTGTTAATATTACACTCGCAATAAAAACACGCGCGTGCCGACGCGTAGAAAGCGGAACAAGCTCGTCTACAAAACGTGCCAAATTAAAAAAAAAAGAAACATTGGCGAAGTTCATAAAACGGAAACTCATCGCACAGTTTGCCGCCTTCAAACCACTGGTTTTTCTCTCTTTATATCACGTAAAATGCATTACCTCTTCTTTTGCAGTAAAAAACGAACGAAAAATTGCGAATCCAACGAAAAGGGAATTTCCAAGAATTATTGCCCCATGCAGGGACATGAATACCAGGATGGGAAAATAGCATGCGTATTACCAATACAGTATTATGTTAAGCTCTACGTTTCGGCCCTGAGCCTTCGTGGGCATGGGAATATTACCGTACAGTGCCGAATATAACTCCCGGGTGTATTATTCGGAAAACGGGTGTTTCTACAAATAATTTGAAATTTAAATAGTACACCCGGGTGCACTATAT